>VDFB02112495.1:0-84397 GCA_007258455.2 Sequoia sempervirens | reverse complement strand
GCAAGCTCTGATCACCAACATAATGAGCTAACCAACAGACTAAAATTCCCTGTATCACTGACAACCTACAACTTATTCCATTACAATTTTCTCAATATCCTCGACATATACAACCTTTAAGACATTAATGTCAATAGTGTTGACATCGATGACAACCACATATCAGCAACATCAAACACCTACTTCTACCAATTCAAAAAAATAGGTATAGGAAAGCCCTCCAGAGAAGGAGAAGGAGAAAAATGAAGGTACGGTTATATTTTCCCTACATGCTAAACAAGAAAAGAATTTTTGGGTAGTTTACAGTGGTTTTTCACATCACATTACTAGTGATAAGAGTAAGTTTTTTAAACTTGAGAAATATGATGGAGGCTTGGTTATGTTTGGAGATGATACTAGCGCTAGAATCTGTGGGATAGGTTCAATAAGTTTTGATGGAAAGCATCATACTGACAATGTTTACTATGTTAAGGGTTTAAGGCATAATTTTTTGTGCATTGGTTAGATGTGTAGAAAAGGATATGATCTTGTGTTTAAGGATGAGAAATGTGAGATATAGAAAAGATCTAGAACTTTTATTGCTACAGGAAATAAATATGAAGGGAATATCTATCAACTTAAGGGTGTTGATGGTAGAACGCTTTATGACTCAGATAAATGACAGTTGGTTATGGAATAGGTGAATGTGTCACATGATTTTTGATAAATTGGAAAGGATTAGTGTTGTTCAGGTTGTGAGAGATTTACCAAGAATTACAAAGCCTGTTAATGCTATTTGCAAAAATTGTCAGTTTGGGAAGCAAGCAAGAAATCATTACATATCAAAAGAAAAATTTACTACCAGACTATTAGATTTAGTTCATACAGATCTCTTTGGTCATATGAAAGTGTGAAGTCTACTTAGTGAAAGGTACTTTATTCTTTTAATTGATGATTATTCTAGATATACATGGGTTACATTTCTTAGAGAGAAATCAAATGCATTAGATAGATTCAAGGAATTCAAAGCAATGGTTGAAAATGAAGTGAATTTGAAGATAAAATGCTTAAGATCTTATAGAGGTGGATAATTCACCTCCCATGAGTTCAATATGTTTTGTGAAGTTCATGGAAGAAAGAGACAGTTATCTGCTCTGATAACTCCTCAGCAGAATGGAGTTGTTGAAAGGAAAAATAGAACAGTTCAAGAGGCTGCTAGATCAATGATCACTGAAGCTAGTTTATTGGAATTTTACTAGAAAGAAGCTATTCATACTATAGTTTATGTGTTCAATCAAGTTCAAGCAAGAGAAAATAGTACAAAGACTCCCTATGAGCTATGACACGAAAGAATTCCTATGGTTAAATATTTCAAGGTATTCTAAAGCAAATGCTATATCAGAAGAGATGAGGAAACTTTGGGTAAGTTTGATGCAAGAAGTGATGAAGGCATATTTCTTGGATACTCTACTAAAATCAAGGTATACAAATATTTCAATAAAAGACTAAGAAAGATTGTAGAGAGATTGATTCTATTGATATTGATGGATATGTGTCTGATGAACATGATTATGCAAGAATAGAAGAAATTATGGGAGAACAAGATAAAGATGAGCAAAAGAAGTAGGATGAACAAGATGAAAGAAAATAAGATGCCTAGATGATGTCCCCTAGGACACTAAAGTATGTACAAAGGAATCATTCAGAAAATCAAATTATTGGAGATAATATAGAAGGCGTGTTAACCAAAAGCAAAGTTGTTGTTGAAGTAATTTTTTGTTTATGCTCTGAGATTGAGTCAAAGATAGTAAGTGAATCCTATAAAGATAAACATTAGAAAGAAGCAATGGAAGAACTTTTGTAGATTGAGAAGAATTAAACTTGGGAATTGGTCCCAAGATTGGCTGATAAAAATATCATTGGATCAAAATGGGTATTCAGAAATAAGTTGAATGAGAATGGAGAAGTTTTCAAAAACAAAGTGAAGCTTGTGTGTAAAGGCTACTCACAAGTGTAAGGTATAGACTTTCAAGAAACTTTTTCCTCGGTAGAAAGAATGGAATCTATAAGGATGTTCTTGGAATTGGCTGCTCATAAAGATTTCAAATTCTATCATATAGATATCAAGTCAACATTTTTGAATGGTCAGTTGGAAGAAGAAGTTTACATGGAAAAACCAAAAGGATTTTAGTTAACAGATCAACCGGATATCGTGTGTAGATTGAAGAAAGCTTTATATGGATTGAAGAAATCTCCTAGAGCTTGGTATGCAAGGTTAGATAGGTATTTGATTCAACAAGGATTTAACAAAGGTGCGACAGACAATAATTTGTACTTTAAGATTGAAAATGACAAAATCTTGATTGTAGTTGTATATGTTGATGACATTATCTTTGGAGGAAATGAAAAGATGTGCAAGATATTTGCAAAAGAGATCTAGAAAGAATTTGAAATGTCTATGATTGGTGGATTATTGTTTTTGACTGCTACTAGACCAAATATTATGCATGCAATTTGTCTTGTGGCTAGATTTCAAGAAGATCTAGAGAAAATACATGTTGTTGCAGTTAAAAGTATTCAGATATTTGAATGGCACTCTAGATTATGGATTGTGGTATCCTAAAGATACCGACTTTACACTTAGTGCCTATATAGATGTAAATAGGGTTGGATGTGTAGATGACAGAAAGAGTACAAGTGGTGGTGCATTCTTTCTTGGATGTAGATTGGTGGCATGGTTGAGTAAGAAGCAAGATTCAATCTCTTTGTCTACTACTGAAGCTGAGTATATTGTTGTTGCATCTTTTGTATGCAAGCTCTATGGATGAAACATACATTGAAAGATATCACAGTGCTATATGATGATCTTATTTCTATCTTATTTGATAATACAAGTGCAATTAACATTTTGAAAAATCTTGTGATGCACTCGAGGATGAAGCATATATCTATCAAATATCATTTCTTGAGAGAGAAGGTCATGGGTAATGAAGTCAAGCTTGAGTATATTCTAACAAAGGATCAAATTGCTAATATATTTACAAAGGATCTTCCTAAAGATACTCTTGAGTATCTCTAGAAGTTATGGGTTATTGCCCCTCCTTTCATAAACTAAGATGCATTTGAAGTTGCATCAGTTCGATGGATTCATGGTTCTATCTTTTTGGACTGATGTTTTGGTGGCTACCTCTTAGGGGGAGCAAGTAGTTTCAGGTGTTCTCATTGTGATTATTTTGTTTTCATGTCAAAGGAAGATTAAATGAACATATTTTTTTCCTTTTCCATCGATGTCAAATGGGGAGAGAAAGCATGTGAAAAGGAGAGAAAGCTAATGAGAGAAAGCAGGTAATGAGGAAGCTGATCTTCTAAGGGGGAGAATCAAAAAGAAAAATCTTGAGAAGTATATTCAAAACTAGTATGGTGTCTTTGATGATTTTTCACATCATGTGTTTCCATTAATGACAAAGGGGGAGATAGTTGCAAGAATGAAGAAAGGAGTGAAGGTGTTTTCATTGATGTCAATTGGTCAACTAGTTATTTACTAGTTGTTGTTGGCTACATATGTTGAGGATATTGAGAAAATTGTATTAAAGAAATCTTACAGGTATTTAGTTGTTGCCCTAGGTAATGATCTGGTATTTTCCCCTATGTTCGTGTGGTTCAATTATGTTGGTCATGCTTGTTGAAGGTTTCTATATCCAAATTTTTGGTTGTTGGTTCATTGTGAAGTTTGAGTTGTGTTCACTAGTTGTGAACTATGTTTTTCTATGTTCTGTTTGAGGTCCAAGAGAAAAGTTGTTGGTTCAGATTTCTCTTTGTTCTAGAGTTGTGTTTCCCTAATTGCATTGAAGATATTTTTGCTTTCTAGAATTTTCAAGCTTAATTGTTCTATGTGTTTTACACTGGTTTGGCCAACCTTGTTCTAAGCACTATCTTTGACGTTGATGGAGTGTGTTGGATCTATTTTGGGTCCTGGTGAAGCATGTGTTTGGGTCAACCTCATTCTAATTCCACCTTAGAATGTTTTGGCACTGACCTAATTTGAATTTGGAGTTGGATGGATGAATTTGGATCTTTTTCAAAGTTGGAGATAGTATAAATATAGGATGAGATAGTAATGAAAAATATACAAGAGAAAAGAAGGAAGATAAGTGAATGAGTAGACATGACTTAGATGCTATTCAGGAAGTGTGTGTGAGTTGTGTGTGGTAGATCAGTGTGAAGCTTAATGCTAAGATTTTGGATGTAGTGAGCAGAAGAAAAACTCTATCATTCATGAAATTTGATCAAGTGATTATGGTGGAATCCTTTGTTGCATTGGGATTGCATTCTCTCTATAAAAAGTCTTCTTTGTCTTCTTTGTATCTCTGTGGTAGTGATCCCTTCCGGTTGTAGCCTTGTTGGATAGTGAGTCCTTGTTTCAGGCAGTGAGCCTTATCTTAGGAAGTGAGCCTTTTGTCATCGGTTTTGATATTCTTTGTAGTGTGAGTTAATCCTCACTGTGTTTTTTCCCTCATTGGGTTTTCTACGTAAATTTGGTGTTATTGTGTTTTGTGTTGGATTTGAGTTTCTGCATTGGCATTTGATGATTAATCATTTAAGCAGTTTTAAGTATTAGTTCCAATGATTGAATTAAAGGTTAAAATTAGTGACAACTGATTCATCCACCCTCTTAGTTTTCCTATTCAACATATCCTCTTTCTTCACTCATTTGAAAAGGGGAATATTCCTTTTTGAAACAAACTTTCAACAAGACATCTTGTGCAAGTTTTGAAAGTGTGTTTGTTTGAATGAATGTAATCCCTTGATTAAATATCATCTTGCATCCTCAACCCTTGATAGGAATCCATGATCCATGCCTCCATCTTCCTTCCATTCTGACCATCGATTGGTTCTTTCAATCTTGACCATCAATTTCAATTTTCCTATTCTATAAATAGAGCTTGCATCTATTGAATAGGGATCCATCTTTTGATAGAAAACTTGTGTTGTTGAAATTCATACTCATTTGCATCTATGTTTCATATTTAATAGAATTTTCAATTAAAGCTTCATCCATTTAGCTTAAGCATCCATTAATGGCTTCCATATTAGCATAGTTTGCATACATTTTAGCATAAATTCATAGTTATGGCTTGCATCTTTGAACTTTGTTTACATCTAGCATAGAGTGCATCCATTTTATCAAGCATCATAGTATTTAGAACTCATCTCATCACGCTAAACTAAGTTTTGTATCTTGTTTTGTTCATCTCTCATCGGTTTTATCGGTTTTCTTCAATAAAATTGATCAAAACAAACTCATATTATCCAAGGGATTGGGAAAGGGTTGCAATTCCACATCAATATGACACCACTCCCTCAATGGGATAAATTTTGAAGTCCTAGAACAGGTTTCTTTCAAGCTTTCATGTTTATTTCATGTTTAGTTTAATGGTGTAATGTTGTAAAATTGCACCCCTTGCAATTTTACATACATTCTTGTATCCACTTTGATGTCCACTCCCCTAGAATTTGTGTAGGCTCATTTTAGCCCCTGCATCAGCCTTTTTCCCCTCTCAAGATGCTCAACACCCTTTTTCAATAGCCGCCTTCGTGTGTCAGCTTTGCATTAAACCTTGTGCTTTTCTTGTTCGTGTTGTTTTGTAGTGTGATGTGTCTAGACACTAGCACATCGCACAGATGTTCGCACCCCGTGCTAGCATCCTGTGATGTTTCAACATACAAATGACCATTTCTATGCATGTTTTCCACTTTTCATCTTCTTTTGTCAATGGTAACGGCTCGAGATGCCCTGTAACTGCCCGAGAAGCTTCTTTTTGCTTCTCTTCTCTCCTTAAAGGCTACCTTTTCAATTCATTGGCACTTCTAGCTTCATTCTAGCTTCTAGCTTCCTCTTCTTCTTTTTGGCACCACCCTTTGCAACACTCTCAAACTTTCACAAGCTCATTACAACAACACTCTTGGCTCTTGTAGCTTTATTGCTCTCCATTTGGCTTCCTTAAGCACTTCATCTCCCTTATCTCATGCTTGTGAGCATCCTGGGATTCCATATCCCATATCTATTGCATCTTTACTTCGTGATATGCGCTCTCCTCCTTGAGTGAGGATTGCTTTTATCACCTACATTTTTTGATACGAGTTCTCCTCGAGCGGGGTTTTCTTTTATCACTCATACTTGGTGGTGCAGGTTCTACTCCTGAAGTGGGTTTTTCTTTCACCACACACTTTTTCCATTTCGGTTCATTTCTCTCTATCTATCTAGATATTTGTGGAGGTGGGAACACCAAAACAAGGGTTTGACTGAGGCAAACCCCTATACAGCCCCAGCATTCTCTCTAGATCTTATGGATGTAGGTATTGAAGAAATTCACGTGCTGGAGGCTTTATCACTTGTGTGGTTGTGAGCATTTCCTTTCTATCCTTTATTCTCTTTATCATTTAAATTGTTTCACTTTATTTTTGCTTTATCGCATTCTTTTATTTTCCAGTACTTTTGAACTTCTCAGCAATTAGATTGCTAGTAGTCATTTAACTATTTTTTATGACATTCTCGCTTTTTGGTCTGTACAAACATCAGCACACTAGAGAGACACCAACATGCCATGTTGTTGTCACATGCCCACGTTGTTGTCCTTTGGCCAAGAGCTTGTCAGTTTGTCCAGAAAATCTTCATGACCCACTCTTTTAGATTCTAGAACTCTCACTGTTGTTCCTTGAGGTAGTTTAGGGAAATTCACCCCGTGAGGCTCTCTGAATGAAGATAAATTATGAGTAGTGAATCCCCCTTCTCTAAATTTTGGTGAACCTAACATGAATAACAACTTTTTTTCAAAAAACTATGAATTATTTTACCCCTACTTGGTGGGGTCATAAATTTTGACTCAGCTCAGAATTCAGAACAGTTTGCACCATTGGAAAGGTCTCTAAGAGGACTAATTCAATCCCTAAAACATTATGCCTTCAATAGCTAAATTTGAGGGAACAACACAAGTTTCAACCCAAAATTCTATTCTGAAGACCTCTGAAAATTCAAATTACTAGAACTTAGAAAATACTAAAAAAATATAAAAATCTAGATTTTTGGATTTTCTTAGTTTTATCACCAAAATGAATTTAATATCCTCTTTTGTTAGTTTAGTATCTAATTTTATTCAAAATTTTAATGATGTTCCATTTCATGCATGTGATAGTGACTTGGCTTTTCCCATGTCCCTTTGTATCTTTGATCCTTCTCATGAGATTCTTCTTGCTTCGAAGGATATCTTGTTGCAAGAAGATTAAATCATTGATACCTTTCTTAATATTACTCTACCTTCTATTCATTCCAATGCACTCTCTTTTGGAGATGATGTATTTGTGAATGATGAATCTCCTCTCCATTCCAATGCACTCTCTTCTAGAGATGTTGCATTTGTGAATGATGAATCTCATCTTTATTCTAATGCACTCTCTCCTAGAGATGATGCATTAGTGAATAATGAATCTCCTTCCACATTCGATCCTCCTCAAATCAATGTTGAGAATATGTAATCTATGTCTCTACTTCCCCTCTAGCTATGTCTCAAAGGCCTCAGAGATAGATCATTTATGTTACTCTAGCTAGTCCTCCCAAAATGATTTGTTCTATTGATAGTGTTCCATTTGATAGTTATTCTCTTGATCTTTCTATGGCTCCCTCTTATAGAGTGGTAGCCCATACTTATAAGAATGGAAAGAATAAAAAAAAAAATTATCAACCTACTTCTTTACCACCTTCTCAACCAATCCTTCCTCAAACACCTAAACCTACAACTAAAGCACCCAGTGATTACGATCTTGTCGAAAAACTCCAAGTTACTTCAACTAAGATCTCACTGTGGGACTTGCTTCAATCTACTCTGGTTTACCAAGGTATGCTTTAGGAAGCCTTGCAAAATATCCTCTTCCCTTCTTCCGCTAGGCTAGAAAATGTTCATGCATTGATAGCTCATATTCGTGTGGATTCGCTGAATATTACATTCTATCTACAAGAGCCCCCATTTTTGGAAGTACAAAAGCAAGCAAACCATCTAATGATTATAGTTAACATTAATAATATTTGTACTAGATGTACTCTCATTGATGTTGGTTCGATGCTCAATGTATGTATCATTGATCTATTGCATAAGATTAATATTGATTCATCTTATCTTAATGCTTCTTTTGTTGATATTTGTGGGTTCGATAATGCTGGTCGACAAGCCCTAGGTATGATAATCTTTCCTTTAAGGTTGGCAACCATTACTATACCCACCCTCGTATATGTTATGTCAGAGAAGTTACCTTATAACCGTCTTCTTGGTAGACCGTGGATTCATGCTATGGGTGAAGTCTCGTCTACCTTGCATAAATCTATTAAGTTCATTTGCAATAATCGAGTAGTCACAGTTAAGGCTAACCCTAAGGCTATGCACTTATGTGAGATGGTAGTTGTTGGTCAAGCTTCAGTTGTGCCTACTCTTATTCCTTTAGTTTCTTCCAATGTGTTAATGTCTACTCCAGTAGTACCCACTACAAAGGATACTCTTGAGATAGATGTCCCTAAAGAGGATCCTTTTGAAGCAATAAATATTAAGTCTACTCTTTCTACCTCTTCTCAAGAGAATGCATGTCTTGGTGATGATTGGGGTTCTCTAGAATTTACAAAATCCTTCAATGGAGAAAATAAAGTTGCCCTGATCCACTTAGACCTTCCAATAACATCATCCAAACCCACTATCAAAGATGATTATTCTTTTGTATCGCAGAATAGTGTGAATTATAATGTTCTTAGTGTTGATCCTCCATCTAAGGAAGATGATTATGCTTCTACTAAAGAGGATAATGCTGGTAGTCTTGTTAATAAGGATGATGGAAAACCCATATAGGAGCATAATCCCCATTACTGGAACAATGCTCTTTATGAAGATCCTCGTCCTTCTAAAGATTTGCAAACACATTATGGCCCTGGCTTTAGGCTTGCCTCTAAATATGGCTATGGGCGTAAAGGTTGTGGGCATAACGAACAAGACATTCAAGTCCCTATAAAATTCTCACCCCGTAAGTGTAATTTGGGACTTGGTTGCTTGAATGAACAATCTAAATGAAATCCATGGTTGAGTGACATGAATTCTTCTCAACCTCGTTCTGTTGAAAAGATTCATCCTCCATTGTCTTCTATCTTTGTGCCTTCTTGTGAGCAGTCAAACTTTTCTCCACAAGAGAAAGAGTTGCTTCCTACTCCTCATTCTTTTTCTAAGCAAGAGCGTATTTTTTTGAGCTTCTAAAATCCTACTTAATTACTCTTCGTTCTCCACATGCAAGAAATATCATGAACATGATAAAGAAAAACATTCTTTATGTGCATACCATCGAGTGCTTGGCCATTCCACGAGTGAATGTAAGGCCTTGAAGGATAAAATACAACTTTGTGATTCAGGTGCCATCACCCATTTATTTGTTGGTGCGCCCACCTCTTCTTCAAATGACAAGTGATATTGAGGTCTACCTCTATCTTTCATGTTCTAAGTATCTTGCATGGCTCTTCTCCCCTGTATGTTGGGGGCAGTGATAACTTGTTCTAGAGATGTGCATCCTTCTAAGGACCCCATCTCTTCTCTATATCTTTCAAATGAAGCATCCCTTGAGTGGACCCCTCTTCTTTTGAAGGGTTCTCGAGGGAACCCTTTGAAAGCCTTCCAATTTTTTAATATTCTGTGTGACTATCCACTTGACTTCTTGCTTGGCCACTTTTTTTTCGGACATGCTTTATCTGCAGGTAAACATGTCACTTTGCAAGTGCACCTATAAAGTCGCTTTCCAATTCAACTCTATAGAGTCCCCTCCTACGGGCTTCCTTCATGTGAGAGATATTGGGGGATGCCTCCTTGCAATTTTGTGAGCTTGTAAGGTTCTTACATTTCTAGGTTTCCTTCATGAAAGAGATCTTGGGGGATGCCTCTTTGTAGGTTTGCAGGCCTGTAAGGTGCTTTCATCTGGGTTTCCTTCATGTGAGAGATCTTGGGGGATACCTTCTTGTAGGTATGTAAGCCTATAAGGTGCCTACTTCATGTGGCTTCCTTCATGTGAGAGATCTTCGGGGCTACCTCCTTGCGGGTCTATGAGCTTGTAAGATGCTTTCATCCTGCGGTATTTTTCCATCGTCGATCCAAGGGCCTTCAGTGTACCTTGTGCATCTTCATAGCTCTATGGGGCTATGGAGTATTTTATTCAAAACTCCTTAGGGAACATACCTATGGAGCCATCTCTCTTCGAATTTTCATTCCTTTCTAGCTTCTCTATCTTTCTCTTAAATTCTCTTCTCTTGTATATACTAGATCAAAGATCTAAATCTTCTTCATCCTGAGTATATGCTTCTTCTCTCTTTGATATTGGTTGCTTCCCTAACTTTTGGGTGTATTCTTCTCTTGAAGAAATTGATCCTTACATTCTTCTCTTCATTTTAGAATTCTTCTATGTGTGTTATTTCTTAATTTTGGGATGACGCGTAGTGCTAAGACAACCTCTTACATTGAAGTCTCTTTACTTTACTGACTCAAATCCTTTAGCTTTTTGTACTCTAACATTGTTTTCTCGTGCAAGTCTTTCTTGTCTAATGCATTTTTTTTGTAGGTATTCATCCTGGGGGCATGCTTCCATGGTTCAAATGGTTATCTACTTCATCTATAGTATCCTTTTGGCATAATGATGTTATTTATGTTAAGTAGATTTCCTTTAGCATGTATATTAGTGTAGATTCATATGCCCGCTAAAGTGGGGGAAAAATGTAATGTTGTAAAATTGCACCCCTTGCAATTTCACATACATTCTTGTATCCACTTTGGTGTCCACTCTCATTTTAGCCCCTACATCAGCCTTTTTCCCTTCTCGGGATGCTCAACACCCTTTTTTAGCAGCCACCTTCATGTGTCAACTTTGTGTTGAACCTTGTGCTTTTCTCGTTCATGTTGTTTTATAGTGTGATGTGATTAGACACTACCACATCATGAAGATTTTTGTGCGCCATGCTAGCATCTTGCAATGTTTCAACATTCAAACAACCATTTATGTGCATGTTTTCCACCTGTCATCTACTTTTGTCAATGGTAACAACTCGGGATGCCCTGTAACTGCCTGGGAAGCTTCTTTTTGCTTCTCTTCTCTCCTTAAAAGCTATCTTTTCAATTCATTAGCACTTCTAGCTTCATTCTAGCTTCTAGATTCCTCTTCTGCTTTTTGGCACCACCCTTTGTAGCACTCTCAAGCTTTCACATGCTCATTACAACAACACTCTTGGCTATTATAGCTCTAGTGCTCTCTCCATTTGGCTTCCTTAAGCCTTGTTGCTTCATCTCCCTTTTCTCACAATTGTGAGCATCCTAGGATTCCATATCCCATATCTATTGCATCTTTACTTTGTGATACGGGTTCTCCTCCTTGAGTGGAGATTGCTTTTATCACCTACATTTTGTGATACAGGTTCTCCTTCTTGAGTGGGGTTTACTTTTATCACTCATACTTGGTGGTGCAGGTTCTACTCCTGAAGCATTTTTTGCTTTCACCACACACTTTATCCATATTGATTCATTTCTCTCTATCTATTTGGCTATCTATGGAGGTGGGAGCACCAAAACAAGGGTTTGACTGAGGCAATCCCCTATACAGCCCCAACATTCTCTCCAGATCTTGCTCAAGCAGGTATTGAAGACATTCACGTTCTAGAGGTTTTATCACTTGCATGGTTGTGAGAATTTCCTTTCTATCCCTTATTCTCTTTATCATTTATGTTTCACTTTATTTCAGCTTTATCACATTTTGTTATTTTCTAGTACTTTTGAAGTTCTCAATAATTAGATTGCTAGTAGTCATTTAGTTATTTTCTGTCACATTCTCACTTTCTGGTCCATACAAACGCTAGCACACCAGAGAGATGTGAACGTGTCACACTGTCATCCCAAATATGTGCTACCATCCTTTGGCAGAGAGCTTCTTAGTTTGTCCAAAAAATCTTCATGACCTACTGTTTCAGATTCTAGAACTCTCACCGTTGTTCATTGAGGTAGTTTACAAAAATTCACCCCATGAAGCTCTCTGAATGAAGAGAACTCGTGAGTAGAAAATCCCCCTTCTCTACAAATGGTTTCTTAGTTTTGATGCTTTTGAATACCATTGCATTGGGATCATGGCTTAGTGGATTAAAAATGCCTAAAATTTGTATGGATTTTGGCGTTGGTTATCAACTAAGTCAATGATGACTACCAAACTAAGGATGATAAGCTTACTCCTTATAAGAAGATGGTAGAAAGTCTCAAGGAATTTTTCATAGACATAACTTTTGAGAAAATTACTCATATGAACAATCGAGCAGCAGATGCTATGCCAACAATTGGATCATTGTTAGACATGCCACATAATGTTCTTCAATGTGAATTCTCAATAGAACAACTTCTCGTACTAGCTTTTGAAAACCTTAAATCTAAATTTGTGTGTCATTGTTGGTCCTGGTTCCCTGTGGTATCATGATATATTCAACTACCTTAGTAGAGTAGCCCTCCCATTTGATATCACCTCCAAACTTAAAAATACCTTTTTCAAAAAGGCATCCCGATTTGTGATCCTAGGTGATACCCTTTACTATCGAAGCATCAAAGGGACATTACTACGATGTCTTAGCCAAGAGGAAGCCTTGATCACCTTAATAGAAGTACATGATGGCATATGTGGTTCCCATTCTAGTGTTATGACTTTAGATAAGAAACTATTGAGGATGGGGTCTTACTGCCCAACCATGGAAAGAGAATCCCATAAGTATGTGTAGAAGTGTGTCCAGTGTCAACAACATGGAGATATTATTCATGATCCAACTCAAGAGTTACAACTGATGGTCACACCTTGGCCTTTCTCGCAATGAGGGCTTGACTTCATAGGAAAGATTAATCCAACCTCATTTAATGGCCACAAGTTCATCATAATGAACTCTGAATACTTTACCAAGTGGGTCAAAGCCATTCTAATTACCTACATAATAGGGAAGAAAATTTCCAAATTTATCTTGAATTACCTTATCTGTCATTATGGTGTTCCACAAGCCCTTATCTCAAACAATGGAACACCCTTAAAGAATCAGGATGTGAAAGAGCTATGTCAAAGATTCAACATCCAACACCAATTCTTTACCCTGTATTACCCCTAGGGCAACGGTCAAGTTGAGACTACAAACAAGACCATTCTAAAGATATTAAAGAAAATGGTCAATGAAGTTGGTTATGATTAGCATCTACAATTAAATCTTTCCCTCTTGGCCTATCGAACCAGCATTTGCACTCCCACAGGTGCAACCCCATTCTCCTTGGTCTACAGATTCAAAGCCATATTGCCTATTGTGGTTGGGCTCCATTCATTGTGAGTGTCACTACATAATCTGATCATTGATGAAGAATACAAAGTATCTCAGCTAAATGAGCTAGAATTCTTGGATGAGTGTCGCCTTGACGCCCTTAATTACTTGCAAGTATATCAAAACCAACTAAAATGAAGGTATAACAAGAAGATAAAGAGTCAGTCTTTCCAGGTAGGGGATCTTATTCTAAAGCAAAATTAGAAGCATCTTCCAAATTAGGATAGTAAAGGAGAGTTTAAGCCTAACTGGTTAGGCCCATTTGTCATCACAACAAGTTATGGATCAAGAGCATACCAATTATCAACACTTGAAGGTGAACCCTAGTAGGAACTGACCAATAGCCTGCATCTTAAAAAAAATTATGCCTAGGCTTGAAGGGTATAAATTTGAAAATACAAAAAAATCAAAAAATGGTCAAAAAATCCAAAAAAATAAGAAAAAGGATTGAAAATAGTAAAGAAAAAATTATCCTCTAGTGAAAACCACTTCGGTGATGCTTTGGGAAAGTACCTTGTGAAAACCTGGAAAAAAGGCACCTTGTGTAAATAAAGAACCTCCATCTATCAATGGTTCTTTATCTTATCATTCTTTGCATCACATCCATCCACTACATCATTCATCCTATTTATTCCATCACCCATTCACACCCAGGTCATAGCTTGATATTGTGAAATATCGCATCCCCTTTTGTACTTCTTGGCATATTCCTAAGGTCATATTTTCTTTCCTATATCAAGGTATTCTATTGTGTCACACGGGGGGAAATCCATTATGGATTGGATCGGGTTCTTATATATCTTAAGGTTATTGGAAATCTCATCAAAAATTCCAAAAAAAATCATAAAACGTTCATTAGAAAATCCAAAACATCCAAATCCTATATAGCTAAAATCCAAAAATATTCAAATATCAGAAAAGCCTTAAACATTTGAAAAATCTTAGAAAACACAAAAACATTCAAAAACTCAAAAAACCCCAAAACATTTGAAAATGGAAATCCAAAACATTCGGAAAACTTAGAAAACCATAAACAACCTCAAATAATCGAAAACCAAAAAATTCACATAAACATTCAAAAATTCCAAAAATAGACTCAACATTTCAAAAACACCAAAAACATTGAAATATTCCAAAAAATCCAAAACCATCCATCCCATTTCGCTTTCACCCGCAATAAACTTTTGTCCATAATAAATCAATCGTCATGTTCAACCTTTGGCAAAACAAGTAGAAAGCAAGTATCCCAAGTTGTGAAGTGAGAACCTAAGTATCAAAATCTAAAGTCTAGATCATAGATAAATAAGTCAGTGAAGTTTGTATTAATGGCTTATCACACACCTCATCCTAAATCAATACACCTGATCAACATGTCCTAGGATGCATCCTTCTTGCGATGGACATCAACATCAGAAATCACCTTAGGTATATTAAATTGGCAAGAGAGATAACATTGATTGTTTGTCTATGATCTTTTCTTATGATTTATCTTATTGACCCATTCTAAGGACCTCTCGATGATGTCTAAACAATTTAGAGAGAAAGGAATGGGGCATCGATCATTATCTTTCATTTGTTGTGCTTGTGGGTATTCTTGTAAAATAATCAAGTGGCGCATACTTGCTTAGTTGTGTGTAGGGAGGTTGTTTGGAGTAGATTGTTGAATATTGATTATGCTTTGGTCCAATATATTTTAAAATTTTAAACTACATTCCAACAAGGTTTTCCTATGTCAAGGTGATGCGGTGCTAAGGGGTTCAAAGATACAAAATTCTCTATTCCACAAATAATTCAATGTAGTGAACTCACAAACCATTTCCATTGACACTTTTGGAACATTCTTTGTCAACAACTCACCATAAGAAACCAACAGCTATCATTCTATCCTATCCTTTAGTGCACCCTCAAAATTTGAATACCTTATATTCTGCCCTCAAACAAATCAAAACTTCAAATAGGGATGTTTTGTAACAACACTCTTCAAAATAAATTGTCCTACAACAAATAGGCCTAATTAGGCCACAATAACAAAGCAACTTCAAGGAAATATTCACTCAAACACTCAATCTCCATTCAAGTACTCACAACAAGTGACAAAATATCAAAATCAACAAATTTCATCAATAGTAACCTTCTTTAATGTATCAAAACTCTAAACCCTTACCATTCCAACTCCATGCTTGTATCTTGAGGGTTTATTGAAAGTCCATAAACCCAAGCCCATTTCTCTTTTCCAGTGCCACAAACATGTTTAAAAATTACTTCCTATGCTTTATAAACTGTTTCCCATCCTTTATCAGTACTTTTAGAACAGATTCCAACTATTAACCATGATTGTCACAATTTTGTATTAACAGGACAATATACAAGAATGGGCTCTGATGTTAATAAACTCACCAATTCCTATCCAGAGAAGGCTTATAACATATTTACAAACCACACAAAACACTGTTACCATAGAAGAATACACATTTTCACAAACAAAAGCACTTTAAAAATTCACTGTCCCTTGTTTTACAAGACTTTTTCACCATTTACAGGCCTAGGGCAACATTGTTTTATATGCTAATCTTGTTATTTTGGTTTAAAAATTTTAGAACATGAAATTATATGTAAAAATTAGTTAACTCACCAAAAACTAGGAATTTTCATCGGCCAAAACATGAGAAACACAATTTTCTTCACCACTGCATACCCTAGAAGAGGGTTTCTGATTGTTTGTAAAGAAAATGTGATATCTTTCTTATTTCTCCATGAAAATCAACAAGACCAATTGAAAAATGATCTAGACTCATATGTTCATCATTCCCAATTATTTCCCCTAAAAAAAAAATTGTACGTGGCCGTACAGTAACCTACAAATACACTTTACCAGCCTAAAACACAAAAATACAAAGTTTTAATCATGCAACATGGGTTTCTCATTTATTTTCTTCATATCTAAACTTCCCCTCTACTTCAAAATGATATAAAATTCCTTTTTGAATTATTTTCAACTTTCCCAACTGAAATAAATTGATTCAAACTACCCATGAGCTTTGGCCTTCCACATTTGCATCTTTTTTTTTGCACTTTTGCAATTATAACTTTACATCATTATGCCATTTCAATCCCATGGAATCTAAATTACTCAATAGCCCTATTACATCATTAAGTGGTCTCAAATGACCTTATTTGAATGATAAAATTGAAAACACACCTAAAACCAAATACATAGCCAAAATTGACAAAACTTGAAAATTGGACTCCAAACTGACCAAACACACCTAAATACCTATCAAATGACCTTAATACATTATAATGGTCTTGAAATACCTTATCTAATGACCCCTAAGCACTCATTAAATACTCTTTTACAAATTGGCCTCCTGGAGGCTTGAATGCAACATGGTGCTCTTGCACCAAACTCCCCTTGAAAAATAAACTCAAGTCCCTTGAGGTAGCAAAGAGTAAATAACCTACAAAAAGAAAAGTATCTTCACCATCACCTAGAATCACAAAGATTTTTGAGTAGTATAAATCTGGTTCCTTGAAATGAGTATCTTCCTTGAAATGTATCTTCATCTTGACCCTTGGTTTACTCCTCCTTGAAATTACAAACACAACAAGAAAGATGTGTCTTCTTTTCATTTTCTCATCATGTACATGCTCAAACTCATCCACAAACTCTGCACCATGGTTTTCCTTTTTCTCTACCAACCATAATGTCTCTAAATCTGCTACCTCATCATAAGCATAAGCTTCTACTTGGATAAAAATGAAAATCCATTAACCTCCTTATGAAACAATGAAGTAAGCATTATATTCTCATACCTTGGTAGCCCACTTTGTATCTGCAAATCCAATCCATCCTTGCGCTTCTCTTTATCAGAGTTATACTCATCATCTTCTTCTTTCTTCACCATTGAATCTTCCTTTATACTTGTAGACACCTAAATTTGGACACTTCATTTATCCTAATTTATCCCCTTTCGTCTAAGCGTCCCCTTATTTGCATTGATTAAGTAATATCACTATTATTTAATTAATATCCTTAATTCTGCCAAATCCCTAAGGTGTTTAATTAATAAATAAATACCTTATCTCTTTAATCCCCCTTTTCATCAAATGAATTAAATAAATATGACATTTATTTAATTCCTCACATGTTACATCCCTTTCTTAATCCTAATTATTCTTCTAATCTCATCATTAAGGATGTGCACATGCCTAATCCTTGATTAGGATTGATTAGGATGTGTCACATGCTCCAACTTTTGCAAGTTGGACACTAATCTCTCTTAGCCACCTAACCCTCCTCTAATCCTCCATTAACTAGCCTAATCAACATCTCAAGGAATTTTTAATTCCTTTTATCCTTCTAAGGAATATTAAATTATTTTTTCTCTTCCCCATGTGATCTTTGACTTGTCACATCAAGTCAAATGTCAACTCTTCCCCTTCTCCCACTTGCTTCTAATATATCATTAATTTTTCCAATCAGGTACTTGCACAACCTTAATCACTTAATTAGGTCAACCTAATCTCCATGTAATTTATGGAATGTGTCCTAAGTAAACCTTATTAAATGCTTTCTCTTTTTGGAGAAGGCACCCCTTTCCCCATGTGAATTTTTAATTCACATTTAATCCCCCAATGCATTTCAAATAATTTTAAATTCTTTCTCTCATTTCCATGTGGATATTTGAGGAATTTTTAATTCCTCACATGTCCTCTCACCCACATGGGGACAAGGACCTCCTTTATGAGGAAGATCTTGTCCAAATCCCAAGGTACTATGTAGTACCTCCATGTCATGTACTCTCCTTCCAACTCATTTACACATCATCTTTTTCAAGCCACTTCACATGCCACATGCCAAGATGTGAGAGCTTGTAAGTTCTCAACTCACCATAGCCCTACATCTTGGATTTGTTGGCTTAATCCCAACCGTCCATTTCCCTAGAGAATTCAAAATTATCTATAAATACCCCCTCTTTTCTCTCATTTTGGGGGGAGATCATTGTGCTAGCCAAACTCTTGCAAATTTTTCATTTCAGCTATACTTAGCCAAAATACTTGCATTTGCATCCATTCTCACCTATTTTCCATCCATCTTGCATGCCACACTTGCATCATTTGCCATCCAAGGAGCATACACAACATCAAAAATCAAGGGCCAACCAAAGGATCAATTCAAGACAAGGTAAATCAGCTCCATTTGTTACCTTTACTTTGTTTTTGAATCCAACTAGGCCAATCATGAGGTGTAGGGTGTTTATAGTTGTTGTTTGCACTCTTTTGTTTGCTGCTCATTTTTTAACACATATTTTTGCCTGCTCACAATACTTACTATCTTTATACCTTCAAAGCCTTCAACCTCTAAATGCTCTGCTCTTTCCACTTGCTTGAACTCTTCATTATCAACAATATCTTCAACTTGTTTGCTTTGTTTTTCCTTCAACAGGGACTTCATCTTCTCCTCTTATTTTCTTTTCAAGATAATCTTCTTAATAGGCCATGTGACCCTTTTCTTGATTGGTAAGTGCCAACTAGATTTTGTTTGCTCATGTAACTACATGATCCTCTCTTGTCTCTCCCTCAGTAGCTCCCAAACTTGCTCTAACTCTTTGATCTTTTGTTCAACCTCCAACCGGTTTTCTTTCTCTCTTTGCCTCTTCATCTCTCTTTCTTCTTATTTCCTATTTTGTTTCTTCTCCTTTTGTGTTCCCTCAACCTACTGGCATATTCTCAACAAATCCATCTTCTTCTCTAAGAAATTACCTTTAACCTTGCTTCTCAACTTCTTTGCCTCACCTAGGTCTTTCCACTTTTCCACTACCTAGTCTTTTGGCCACCAACCTGCACACAACCACAAATTCTCTTCCCAAACCTTTATGAGATCTAATACCAACTAATGCAGTGCTAAGGGGTTCAAAGATACAAAATTCTCAATTCCACAAATAATTCAATGTAGTGAACTCACAAACCATTTCCATTAACACTTTTGGAACATTCTTTGTCAACAAATCACCATAAGAAACCAATAATTATCATTCTATCATGTCCTTTAGTGCACCCTCAAAATATGAATACCTTATATTGTACCCTCAAACAAATAAAAACTTCAAATAGGGATGTTTTGTAATAACACTCTTCAAAATAAATTGTCCTACAACAACTAGGCCTAATTAGGCCACAAGAACAAAGCAACTTCAAGGGAATCTTCACTCAGACACTCAATCTCAATTCAAGTACTCACAATAGGTGACAAAATATCAAAATCAACAAATTTCATCAATAGTAACCTTCTTTAATGTATCAAAACTCTAAACCCTTACCATTCCAACTCCATGCTCGTATCTTGAGGGTTTGTTGAAATTCCATAACCCCAAGCCCATTTATATTTTCCAGTGCCACAAACATGCTTAAAAATGACTGCCTATGCTTTATAAAATTTTCCCCATCCTTTATCAACACTTTTAGAACAAATTCCAACTATTAACCATGACTGTCAAAATTTTGTATTAATAGGATAGTATACAAGAATGGGATCTTACATTAATAAACTCACCAATTCATATCTAGATAAGGCTTAACATCTTTACAAACACTATTACCACATAAGAATACACATTTTCACAAACAAAAGTACTTTAAAACTTCACTGTCTCCTATTTTACCAGACTTTTTCACCATTTACAAGCCTAGGGCATCATTGTTTTATATGCTAACTTTTTTTATTTTGTTCTGAGACATTTAGAACATGAAATTATATGTAAAAAGAAGTTAAATCACCAAAAACTGGGAATTTTCATCATCCAAAACATGAGAAACACAATTTTATTCACCACTACATATCCTAGAAGAGGGTTTCTGACTATTTATAAAGAAAATGCATTATCTTTCTTATTTCTCCATGAAATTAAACAAGACCAATTATAAACTGATCTCGACTCATATGTTCATCATTCCCAATGACTTCCCCTCAAAAAAAATTCCATACATGGCCATACAGTAACCTACAAATACACTTTACCATTTTAAAACATGGAAAATACAGAGTTTTAATCATGCAACAGGGGTTTCTCATTGATTTTCTTCATATCTAAACTTCCCCTCTACTTCACAACAATGCACAATGCCTTTTTGAAGGATTTTCAACTTCCCCAACAAAAAGAAACTGATTCAAACTACCCATGACCTTTGGCCTTCCTCATTTGCATCTTTTTTTTCACTTTTGCAATTACAACTTTACATCACTATGCCATTTCAATCACATGGACTCTAAATGACTCAATAGCCCTATTACATCATTAAGTGGTCTCAAATGACCTTATTTGAATGAAAAAATTTAAAACACACCTAAAACCAAATACATAGCCAAAATTGACAAAAATTGAAAATTGGACTCCAAACCGACCAAACACACCTGAATACCTATCAAATGACATTAATAGATTAAAATGGTCTTGAAAGACCTTATTTAATGACCCCTAAGCACTTATTAAACACTCCTTTACAAATTTTCCTCATAGAGGCTTGAATGCAACATGGTGCTCCTGCACCACAAGGTGTGAACAAGAACTATCTTATTTGTTTGCAGAGTCAAATTCCATTACACTAGATACAAAGTCATCCTGGTTTTCAATATTGGGATGCATCGTGTCTATGTGTTATATCAAAAATAAGGAATGACAAAAAATCCCAATCCCAAGATATGAACAAATCATCACTCTCATCACCATATCTAATAAAGTCTTAGTGGATCATGGACTTGTTGGAATTTTGAATCGATATTCAAAATTGATTGTCAAATACATCATCTTATTTCTTCTATCTTATTTCCATGTTAACCTGGTATCATGACATTCAATAAAAACACCATCATGCATCCATCTTGCATCCACACAATCATCAACATGCATACATCTCACATTATCACAACATTTCATAATAAAGGAAAACATATCCACTACATCGTCATTATCATTTAAGTTATTTTGAATAATGTAGATTTGTTATTCTAAGCATCTTAATACATTGCATTACCATTCATCACATCCATATCATAATGATTCATAACATACATACTATAAGCATCATCCATATCCATACATGCATCATCATGACTTCATAAATTACATGGAAAAGTACACAAAATGAAATGCATCCATCCATACATCCTACATAAGCATGTCATATCATCTTCATATCATATTATCCATCCCATAACATATCATATAAATATAATGAAAAAGAATATAACACATCCATTCCATTACATTGCATATCATATCGCATAAATAAAAGAGGTGCATTCATCACATTGCATCCATACATAATCATAATGCATAACATCATATCATTTGTATCCATACATTCATAAAGCATAAAATAAAGGCACATCACATCATGAATCTGTATCATCTTGTATATATATCAAAAAATGACTATCATGGTACAATATTTGAATCGATGTGTATGAATATCATCAAAATGTACAATGTACATGAGGCAATAAAAAATGAGCCTATGAATGTATGTTTGTATAAATAATCGGGCAAGTAATTAAAAAATGTTTATAAAATGGCTAGCATTGGTGGCTGCTCGACTCCCCTCTAACTGATGGCATCTCGAGGCATGTTTTGGCACCTAAAACTATATTTTACCTTTGTCAATTAGAAATCAACCCAAAATTCAAAATTACCACCCAATTTCTTGAGGGGGCAAGGAACCGGCTTATTCCTTCCACTAGGGAAACAATTGGGCATCCAAATTTTAAAAAAAATAAAAAAAAATTGATCTGAGCAGCAATTTTAATCCAAAAAGCACCAGTCTTTGAACCAATGTAACAGGTACCTTGCTTCAAAGAGGGGAAAAATGTAGACACTTAAAAATGTCTTGAATGATATCATGCACTCGAATATGATATACTAACACCATTTCATCTTGAAATCTATCCTCTTTTCGCTTAATTTATTGAATTAGCCTAGCTATTTAATTAATTGCATCATCTTCATCTCTTAATATAATTGACATATGAACCAACAATTTTAAGGTGTCTATGGACTTCTCTTACACTCTTAGGATCTTTCACCTAAAAGGAGAGAGATAGAGCCCCAAAATTGAAGTGGTTTGCTCAAATAAAGGATTGTGTGATGTGTGTATGACTAAAAGCAATATTGTAATTCAACTAAATGATGTACTTGACTGATTATTGATCCAAAACCTATAAAATATGCAATGTTTGAAAACATAGTGAGGTATGTAAGAATAAACTAAAACATGAACAAACATAAATAGAATTGAAGAAGGTTGAATAGAGAGCATCTGGGAAATGAATGTTGAATCTAGAAGGATCTAAATACTGGCAGAAATCAAAGTAAATCACTAGTGGGAGTCATTCGCTACTGATGGATAATCAGTCCTGCTACTGACAAAAGCACCTGAAAACTACTTTCCAACTTTCGGGAACTAGAATCTGTCAAAATCAACTTTTTTAGCCCTGAGGTGGGACTCATTCACCACTAATGGAAAATCAGTCCTCCCCCAAAATTCTGCAAAATCAAGGGTCAATTTTGTAGCTCTAGATCTGTACTTGTCTTCTTGTCAGGTTGACAGAGTCAAATCTATAGAAAATATATTGTAGGTTGTCTCCAAGCTTGAAATAGGGTTTAGTTGACTTGAAACACTTTGTTGACTTCTTGACCACCTTTCAACACCTATTTGTTTGACAAATCTGCATACAAAATTTTGCAAACACACATGCAAAAGGGGGAAAATGGTTAAGGGATAGAGTATAGGGATTTGTGTTGGTCAAATCCCACTTTGGTAATCAAACCCTTAATGGAGAAATGAAATTAAATGAACAAGGAATGATGAATAAACAACATGCAAATGTCCTAAACTCACGACAACCTTGTTGAAGAAATTTGAAGATATGTCAATGGCTGCTCCAAGATGCTTGATGAATGCTTGATTAAATGATGAAAAGTGCTTGAATGCTTGAATGAATGGGTGGATTAGTGAACTTGATGAATGGGGGTTAAAATGAGAAGAAAAACACTCATTTATACACACTTATGCCCTAATAACCCAATAATACATCATCACAGGTTGACATAAGGTCTTTTTGAATAAAAACCCAAAAGAAAATTTGAATTATTTTGAATTTGGATCCAAGAGGGACTCATTCGCCACCCATGGAAAATGGGTCCCACCTTGGGCTTGTAAGTGGGTGTCTGGAATTAAGTCACATTTAATGTTGTTTGTCAAGTTTACATTAAAAAATACACATAATTAAGTCTTATGAGTGCATAAAGGGGTCATATAAAGCATAAGAAAGGTGTAAATAGTGAAATCAAGCCTAGAAAAGCGTGAAATATTGTTACAAGACTTTACAACACTTCAAAATAAGACTTGATAAGCGATGAAAAAGTGATTTTTAGGTGATTTGTAATGAAAAGATTCTAGAATAGTGTAGAAATGTGTTACAACACTTCACAACACCTTCACAAGACGTCATTATTTGAATATTAAGGACCTAATGTGAATGTAGAAGTTACATTGCAACATTAAATCAAAGCAAAATAGGTCAAGAATCATGAGAGAAAGACCTAAAAGACCATGAAAATGTCAATGATCCATTTTTCTATGGTACAACCTAATTAAGTGAATTCATCCCCTTTCATGCTAACATTTCGTCCTATTAAATTGAATAAATCAAATTATTTAATTTAATCCCTAAAGTCCTCTTATTTAATTAAATAACCCTAAGTTATTTAATTAAATATCATATCACTTTCCCCTTTTTCATTAAATCATTTATTTAATGAATATCATATAATTCTCCTAATTTGCATAATTGAAATTTTGTTTAATTATCAAATTACTAATTAAATCTAATCCTCCCACTTGCAAGGGAATATTCCTCCTTTATACATTCCTCCAAAAAGGAAATATTCTCATGGAATATTCTTTCCCCTTTGCATATTAAATTTGGTTTTAGTTAACTAAATATCTAGTTTTCCTCACTCATGAGATCGTTGATTGATTCTTTCAATCTTGAACATCAGTTTCATTTTTCCTATTCTATAAATAGAGCTTGCATCTATTGAATAGGGATCCATCTTGTGGTAACAAACTTGTGCTGCTAAAACTAATACTCATTTGCATCCATGTTTCATATTTAATAGCATTTTAGATTAAAGCTTCATCCATATAGCTTAAGCATCCATTAATAGCATCCATATTAGCTTAGTTTACATACATTTTAGCATAAATTCGTAGTTATGGATTGCATCTTTGAAATTTGTTTACATCTAGCATAGATTGCATCCATTTTATCAAGCATCATAGCATTTAGAACTTATCTCATTAAGTTAAACTAAGTTTTGTATCTTGTTTTGTTCATCTCTCATCAGTTTCATTGGTTTTCTTCAATAAAACTAATCAAAACAAGCTCATATTATCCAAGGGATTGGGAAAGGGTTGTCATTCCACATCAATGTGACACCACTCCCTCAATGGGATAAAGTTTGAAGTCTTAGAATAGGTTTCTTTCAAGCTTTCATGTTTAGTTTAATGGTTTTTTAGTTTTGATGTTTTCAAACACCATCGCATTGGGATCATGGCATAGTGGATTAAATATGCCTGAAATCCATATGGATCTGGTGTGTTTATCCTATACTATAATCATGGTCACATTAATATAATGATTAATTATATTTAAATGCAAAAAAATAACATTTTATAATAATTTATAATGATATGAATTAGAAATTAATCAATATCTACATTATTTCCCTCCCACTAATATTAACATATATATCTTAAAAAATAATCTATATAAACTACGTGAAGAGATATTTTGAGCAAGGTGTATATTTAAATTTCCACTATTCCACTTTAACAATATATACAAAAAAAAAAAATATACACCTTGCTCAAGATATCTTTTTCTACCATATACATGTTAGTTTTAACCCATTGAAAACTTGACAAAACATTTATATTTATCATATATTATAAATTTTCATTTGTGAAATTATCTACAAAAATTTCAATTCAAACATGTGAATAAACATGAATATCCTAGTTGCCAATAAATCCACTCTTAGCCACACCAAAAAATAAATTTATACATTATTTAACATAAATTACATATAAATATATTTACCCCGTGTCCCCATGCTACCTGAAATAGGATAATTTGGAATCTTTTCCTATTTTTGTGGAGCAACAACTACTTAAAAATTGAGGCTGTGGAAAAATAGGGAGACTATAGAAAAAAGCCATGTGGATCCACCTTTTTTACATTTGCCTCCAATTTTTCCCTCTATTTTTTATTTGCACAAAATATTATTAATATTGTTAACTTCATTACACGCTTAAAAGAATATATTTAAATTGATTGCTTAAAAATAAGAGTCGTGGATGCTCCTTAAAATGTTGAGCAATGGCTGCTAGCCAAAATAAGCTAAGCAGGCGCATGGACCTTCCCTTAGTAGGAAAAATAAATGCCTGAAAAAGAATACATCTCAATGTTATTTATTTATTTATAAATAAATCTTAATTAACTTTTAGTAATTAAAGAATTTTTTTCTTCAAGTGACTTGTTTTTTTGACAACTCCAAGCCTTGTGCAAAATGAATGAGCAGGTCAAGTATCCTCTATAGCATATCAAAGATCGAGTTATGCAGTTTCAACTCGATAGTAGACTCAGCCTAAATAAATATGTTGTATAAGAGTCTTTGTTGTAGCCTTGCGACTTGGATATTGGATTTTTTTTAATCACTATTCAAGTTACATGTGTAGCGAGGAAAGTATGTATACACTCTCTTGGGCTCTCGATTTCCTCCTTGTTGGTCATGGCAGTGCTAATGTGCAAGCAAAGGACACCCTTATTCTTTCTCCATGCTCAACCCCTTCTCACGGTTTATATACCTTATCTCATTAATCTTCCTCTCTACTCAATCAATTGTTCTGAACAGGATGTTAAAGCTACATATATTTAACTATCTTCTATTTTTTTCATTGCTTTACATGTTATGCCCTGTTTCTTGAAGTTATTTTTTATTGTTTTTGTTATAGCAGAACATTTATTGGGTATAATAATGTCGCTTTTTTTTAGGGTTCACAGTTGCTTGGGTAGACCTGCAATTAAGCAGTTTTGCAGCAGACCGTTGGTATTGACCACATATATTTTGTTACATATTTGGGCTTATCTTCTTATCTATTTGAAGCATTGATACACCATATTTTCATACAACATTCTACTCTTCTTTTGTCTAAAGTGAAGTCAAAATTTAAGATTATATTTTGAGTCAATTGGGGGTGATATTTGGTAGTTTGTGGCACATGAAAAATATCAGCACAAAGGCAGGGTGAAAGAAAAGTATAAATTGTTCAATTTGAAATCCAGTACCAATGAAACCAAATTGAAAAGGTGTATTGTCATCTTGCCTTCAAGGTACTGAAATCCCCATTTAATTTTCTTGGTAATTCTTTAATGAAAAGAAGGGAAATGGGTTTTTTCTAATGAAATATTTTTACATATTTGAAAGGGTAAAAAAATTAAAATTGTTTAATAACCCACCCACAAAATTTATGCAATGTCAATTCCATATAGAAGACTCCAACAAATTATGTTGGAGCCTCTCAAAGATTATGGTTTTATGTTTAGCATGAAAGTTTTAGATAAATCATTTCGAAATTTTGAATGCTTTATGAATTTTGAAAAGCTTCTATCAATTATAGAATTTGTAGTTAATTTGTTAGGATTTAAAGGGATAAGTTTAGGAGAATTATGTTCTTTTTCAATATTGGTCTAGGATTTTGGTGACACAAAATTAAAATAGAAAATTTGGTTTAAATTATGCCCTTTTCGAATATCGACTAAGATTTTTGTGAACCTATTTGAAAAGATTTTTGGCCTATATTAGGAATCAATCCAAACAAATTCTCTCAAAACATAAATGGAAAAAAGGTCTATGTAATTTAGCCCACAGTGTCTTTTCAAAGCTTCTCGAGATTGTTTCTCCTACTTTCTCTTTTCAATTTTGTTTTGAACACAAATTTGTTAGACCAATTGAATCTCCTAAAATATTTTGTTACTTCCTATTTGATTGTTAGGGGAGTGAGTTGTGTAAATAATTGTTCTATAAAAGCTTTTGATGCTCACATGGTGACCCTCTATGTTTTCAGTACTATCCTGATGTTTATAAATGAGATAACTGTGATGTGAGCTTTCACAAGATCCATGAGTCCTATTAGGTACTTAATATCAAATCTTATGATGATGTGCCATTTTTTTCTTTTTGATCCACCTACTTATTGGATTGTTAAATATCTATCTTAAAATGAGTTTTTCTCATTCTTTTTATTTTTCTAAATCTTTCCTAATGATGGCACAAATTGCACTATCTACTCTAGTAGAGGTAACTGAGGAGGAGGAGTATTATGTTGATGAGAATTACATGGGGTTCAATCAATGGGAAGAATGAATGGGATTTGAAGGTGGTTTAATTACAAGTTAGATCTATTTTAAAGGCCACTACTTTCACAAGAGTTGCTTTGATATAACTAATTTCTAATCTTTATACTTGACATGATTACTTTAGGTTTATGTATTGAAATTTATGTCTATAAACAAAATTTGATTCTCTCATACTATGTAGTTCAATTCATCCAATCTATCTCTGTGATTGTCATGGTGCTATAGCTTTTATTGTGAATGGATTATGCATTATTTTTAATACTCCTATACCTATTATTATGTTGGAATGTGAATAATTTTTACAAAGAAACATGTAAAATGATGGGCTCTTTGTTTTATACCTTGTCGACTAAAGATTCTTATTCCTAAAACATATTATTCTGATTGCACACAATATTTTAAAAGGCATTGTGATTTAGCTAAAAAAAATCCTAACTATTAACTTCACTTAAATAAGTGGCATTTACTAGGTCGCACCAATTGCTCATTTTCCATTGTTTTAAATGTTAGAAATTTTGTAAACAAGTGTTTATTTTAGGCGTATGTCTATCACAATAATGACTATTAATGTTATTTTTATTCATAATTTGTTTCAATTATGTTAAGCATTTTAGTTCACATGAGTTTTCCACAATTCATGTAGATTAGGTAAGATTGTTTGTAGATTCAATTGTGTTTGTTTTTTTTAAATTACCATTTTGGATTGCACTCACTAATCCATTTATGAAGAAGAGGTAAGTGATCCTAAATGTGATATAAAATATTGATTGAAAACAAACATAATTTTATCTAATCTAAATGTACTCACAAATTCAGCTGTCATTTACTATGAACCTTGTCCACATAGTATTGTGGCTAATGTCTTATGTGTTGTACATACCATTGTCAAACATTATCTTTCTTTTCATATCCACTAGAACTGATACACTCATGGTCTAGTCAATGTTGAAATTATTTTTAAAAAGTGTTGTCTTAATTTGTATTTACTTTGTATAATTTGAATGTCCTTTTTAACCTATTAGATAAAATCATGTTATATAAAGTTATAAAGACTATTATCTAAAATATTTTTTCTCTGTATACATCATCATTTTTGGAATTGGAAAAGATACAATTGCTTTTCTTTGTTTTTTCCTATGTTTGTATGCTTTTCATTTCAACAAATGTTAACATATAAAAAGGCTTAAATTGTTCGATATCATGATTTTCGAAGCTAGGAATGTTTTTAGTTCTCCTTGTTCTAAACTTTGAAATGTCCTCTTTCTATCATCTCCCCACATTGTTTCTAAGTTGCATGTGTGTCTTTACTAGACTCCAATATGGTTGCATGGATAATTAGAGGTTTGATCGAGGATAATACAACATGGATTTTGATCAAGATGCTTTGACATAGGTTGTGTAATTTGAACAGTCAAGAAATGTAATGCCTATTTAGTATCTAAGTTACGAGCTATGTTCCTTAGATTCCCTATTTTCAATTGTATCTATTTTAATATTTTATGATTATTATTTATTCTTGAATATATGTTGATTTTGATTTGTTTTTGCTACAAAATGTTTGGTTGACTTTAATAGCCTTTCCTCTTTTACTAATTATATCTCAAAATGTTATTCAATTTGAAAATACAATTTCTTTTAGTTATTGTCAAATTAATAGTCTTAATGATAAAAATAGGTCTAATCACAATAGAAAAACATGCAATTAGCACCTAAAATATTGTCAAAATTTAGTGCATTTGATTTCATCAATTAGACACATCTCACGGTACAAAACTCAGCACCAAACTGCATGTTCACTTTGGCACTGAATTTTACGCCGACTTTAGTGTCGAATTTGGCGCTGGAAAAATGGCATAAGCAATAGCGCCACCTTTAGCATTGGGAATAGTGTCGGGAAGCAAGACCAATTTAATGTCAAAAATAGCACCTAAATTAGTGCCCAATTTGGCCTCCAGTTTTGCTTCCATGTCTGCTCCCATTGTTGCTTCTAGTTTTGCTCCTAATCATGCTTCTTATTTTGCTTCTGGTATGGCATCGAAAATAGCTTTTTTTGGCTTCCTAATTGACACCATGTTTTTCTTCCATTATGGTGTCCTTTGTTGCTTCTAGTTTTGCTTCCATTATGATGTCCTTTGTTGCTTCTAGTTTGGCTTCCGATTTTGCTTCTTGTGTTGCTTCCAAGTTTTCTTCCAGTTTTTCTTATAGTTTTGCTTCCGATTTTTCTTCCATTTTTGCTTCTAGTTATGCTTCCAATTTTTCTTTTGGTTTTGCTTCTAATATAACGCCACTTGTTGCATCTAGCTTTGATTCCATTTTGGCATCTTTTGTTGCTTCTAATATGGCTTCTATTAGTGCATCTGTTGTTGCTTCTAAAATTTCTTCCATTATTACTTATTTGTTTGCTACCTAAATTACTTATGTTTTTGTTTCCTAGATAACACCAAGTTTTGCTTCCAAGATTTCTTTTGGTTTGCTTCTAGTTTGGCTTCCATTGTTGCTTCCTTTTTTTCTTCTACAAATGCTTCTTGTTTTGCTTCCATTTATTAATTTAATATGTTCTATTTCAATTTAATTAGTTAAAATATCATGCCTCTTAAATAACTCATATGATTATAGAGTAAGTAATGTAATTATTTAACTCATATGATTAAATAACAAGCTAATTATTATAACATGATCATCATCTATAATTAAAACAAGTGAGTCAAATATCTATAATTTAATTGAGTTTGACAACATCCATCTTGAGCAGTAAATTAAAATCATCATATGTAATAAATATCCATCCAAAAATCATCGACCACTTTTAATATATATAAATTGACAAGTCAATATTGATAAGATCATCATCATATATAACTAAAACAAGTGAAAGTCAAATATGTCAGTAGATCAATGGCATGTCAAAATGATACATGTCCAATAGTTGACATAAGTCAAAATGATACATGTACAAATGATATAAGTAAAAATGATAAATTATGTAACTCAAATTGATACAAGTCAAGATGATACATGTCCAAATAATATAAGTGAAAATGATACATTTTAATATGATATAACTCAATAATATGGTACTGTAGGCCGTGAAAATGATACATATGATAGTAACCATGAAAAGAGGCATCGTAACGATATATCGACAATGATCCATGATGCAGTCTATATGATCATGAATGTCACTGGCTACTACCAACAACTGCCTCATCATCATCATCACCATTGTGATCATCATCACCATGATCATCATCGTTGTCATCATCATTGTCATCAGCCTCGATGTCTTCTGTATTTGCAGCATCATCATCCTCTGCCATGTGATTTGTACCAACTGAACCAATATTTTTTGGATCTATATTATGATGAGGATATCTTGATCTTTTGGAAGACCCATGTTTTGCAAAAAAAATATTTAAAATGAAAATTTATTATTTATTTCATGCAATAATTTATTTTTCTGTTATATATCTAATATTACGACATATGAGATGAAACCATAATCATATTACATCATATCAAAGTGCACATACCATAATAAAATTTGAAAAAAATATAGCTAATATGTCATTCCAATGATGTAAAACATGCAACAATTATAATAAATGCTAGTAAAGATCATAAAAAAATTTGTTATACAATTTAACTATCAACTGTAAATTCTATTACATAACATTAAGTGCCAACCCTCTGCATTTTGTGCTATATATGATTATGTTTTCCTCGAAGATCCTTTGAGAGTTAACTAGTCTATATATCTTCCTCTCCTATATTTCAAAAATGGATATTTTGGCATTGCAATATGCTTCAAAGGTTCTTTGAGAATTAACTAATCTATATGTCCCCATATTTGAGAGTTAACATTTATGGTTTAGTTTTTTGTTTGTAAGCAAGCTATGACATGCAACAATACTTGAGCATACAGAGAATAGTTCTTTAGGACATTTTGTACTTTGATTATAATATTTTTAAGTGACCTTTTCATGTATATAATCATATCATGTTCATGTATGTTAATATAATGCAACTATGGAGGTAGTTCAAAGAGATGACCCTAAACTTTTGCCTCATCTAACAAAGTCTACAAGAACAGGAATAGGGATCAAATTTTGAGAGTCTAGTTTAAGTTTGAATTCAAGAAATGAAAAAATTGTGAAGGATGGAATGGATTTTAATGTATCACTTGGGTTTTAGAATTTGTAGTTGCAGACTGGTAACCCAAAAACATAGAATTATTAATTGCTCCTTGCTGACACTATGGTTGTTAAGGATAAAGGGCCTGAAAATGCAATTGGGCTTAGCTCCAAAGTATAAAATGATGTTGCATACACATTTAACAATGATGATGAAGATGAGGAAGTGAAACAAAAATCCAAGGCTGAGGTAAATGGAGGATAATCAGGCATCTCCAAGGCAACCTTACGATCTGATAATTAGGACATGACTAAAGAAGAGCAGCGTCGACAATACCAAGAAGAACTTGCAAGGAAAAAGAATGAGGAGACTGCAAGAAGATTGGTTGCAGGGGGAATTGGTACAGGAGATGGAGATGGCTCTTCCATGCCATCCACTGAGATGGTTTCCTACAAAAATGTGGGTGATATCCCTGTTTCTAGAGAGCTCATGATTCAGGTTGATACGAAAAATGATGTTTTGGTACCCATATATGGCATCATGGTTCAATTTCATGTAGCCACCATCAAGAGTGTTACAATCCAACAAGATGGAAGGAATTCTTATATAAGGATAATTTTCAATGTTCCAGGTATCGACTTTAATGCCAACTACATGCCAACATTGAAATTCCCTAGCAGTATTTATGTTAAGGAAATTTCCTTTAGATTCAAGGATTCAAAGCACATCAACCATGTGGTACAAATGATTAAATCCCAGTGACAATCTGTAGCAATGAAAGAGTTTGAAAAGGCAGAGAGAGTTGCACTAGTGACTCGGGAGAAACTTTAGCTTTAAAAACAAAGCCAATTAGGCTGGCAGACTTGTGGATCAAGCCAACATTTGGTGGAAGAGGAAGAAAGATGACTAGAACTCTGGAAGCCCACCATAATGGATTTCAATATTCAACCATGAGAGAAGAAGAGAGAGCTAATATCATGTATCAAAACATTAAGCATGCATTCTTCCAACCAACGAAGAAGGAGATGATTACTTTTTTTCATTTTCATTTGCATAACCATATCATGGTAGGAACCAAGAAGACCAAGGATGTCCAATTTTATGTGGAGGTAATGGATGTGGTTCAAAATTTAGGAGGGGCAAGAAGGTCAATGTATGATCCTAATGAAATTGAGGAAGAATAGCAAGAGAGGGACAGGAAAAATAAAATCAATGTAGAGTTTCAAGGATTTGTCAAGCGAGTAAGAGAGCTATGGGAGCAGCCTCATCTAAAATATTTTGAGCTAGAGTTTGATATACCATTTAGAGAGATTGATTTTCATTGAGTTCCTTTCAAATCCTTCACTTTTATTGTTCTTACGGTAAACTATTTGGTAGAGTTGGTGGAATTACCTTTCTTAGTAATCACTATTAGTGAGATTGAGATTGTTAACCTTGAGAGAGTAGGACTTGGGAAAAAGGAATTTGATATGGCTATTGTTTTCAAAGAATTTAGGTGGGATGTACTCCGCATTGATGCCATTCCTCAATCTTCACTTGATGGAATCAAGGAATGGCTGAACTCCATGGATATAAAGTATTATGAAAGCAAAATGAACTTGAATTGGCGGCCAATTTTGAAGACTATTACTAATGATCCAAATAAATTTATTGAAGATGGTGGTTGGGAATTTTTTAATATGGAAGCTAGTGATTCTAATTCTAATAATTTAGAAGAGTCAGATCAAGGATATGAACCGTTTGATGTAGAAGAGGAATCATAATCAAATGAGGAAGGTTCAGAAGATGAATCTCTTGCGGATTTAAATTAGGAACAAGAAGAAGAAGATTCTGAAGAGGAGGAAGGTAAAAAATGGGATGAATTAGAAGCCAAAGCCAGAAATGAAAATAAGGAAAACAGAGATGAGTCTGACAGTGAAGAGGAAAGGCGACCACGAAAGGTGTGGTACAAATGATTAAATACCACAGATGATCTATAGCAATGAAAGAGTCTGAAAAGGAAAAGAGAGCTACACTGGTGACTCAGGAGAAACTTCAACTTTCAAAAACAAAGCCAATTAGGCTAGAAAACTTGTGGATCAAGCCAACATTTGGTAGAAGAGGAAGAAATATGACTGGAATTTTGGAGGCCCACCATAATGGATTTTGGTATTCAACCATGAGATAAGAAGAGAGAGTTGATATCATGTATCAAAATATTAAGCATGCATTCTTCCAGCCAACAGAGAAGGAGATGATTACTTTGCTTCATTTTCATTTGCATAACCATATCATGGTGGGAACCAAGAAGACCAAGGATGTCCAATTTTATGTGGAGGTAATGGATGTGTTCCAAACTTTAGGAGGGGCAAGAAGGTCAATGTTTGATCCTGGTGAAATTGAGGAAGAACAACATGAGAGGGACAGGAAAAATAAAATCAATGCAGAGTTTCAAGGATTTTTCAAGCGAGTAAGAGATCTATGGGAGCAGCCTCATCTAAAATATTTTGAACTAGAGTTTGATATACCATTTAGAGAGCTTGGTTTTCATGGAGTTCCTTTCAAAGCCTCTAATTTTATTGTTCATATGATAAACTATTTGGTAGAGTTGGTGGAATTACCTTTCTTAGTAATCACTATTAGTGAGATTGAGATTGTTAACCTTGAGAGAGTAGGACTTGGGAAAAAGGAATTTGATATGGCTATTGTTTTCAAAGACTTCAAGTGGGATGTACTCCGCATTGACGCCATTCCTCAATCTTCGCTTGATGACATCAAGGAATGGTTGAACTCCATGGATATAAAGTATTATGAAAGCATAATGAACTTGAACTGGTGGCCAATTTTGAAGACTATTACTGATGATCCAGATAAATTTATTGAAGTTGGTGGTTGGGAATTTTTGAATATGGAAGCTAGTGATTCTGATTCTGATAATTCAAAAGATTCAGATCAAAGATATGAACCCTCTAATGTAGAAGAGGAGTCAAAATCAGATGAGAAAGGTTTAGAAGATGCATCTCTTATGGAGTTAGATGAGGATGATGAAGAAGAAGATTCTAAAGAGGAGGAAGGTAAAACATGGGATGAATTAGAAGCTGAAGCTAGAAATGCAGATAAGGAAAAAGGAGATGATTCTGACATTGAAGAGGAAAGGCGATGATGAAAGGTAAAAGCTATAGGGAAGTCTTGAGCACCTAATATTATAGATTCAAGAGGAATTCCTACCAAGAGGCATAACATCAGATGAATTGAGTTCATCTACATCCTTCTACTATTTATGTAAATAATACATATATGTTAACTTGATCAGTGTTGTCACTTCGATAGTTTGACTTCTATGACAACTAGTCATTAGGCCATTGTGTGTGGGAGCACGTTTGTGTTTTTAGTTAGCTTTTTTGGATAGCTCTACTTGGTGTTAAGGACATTCCATTTATCTTTTGAATGTTAAGAATTCTAGTATTACACGATTCTCTATGTTGATCAAATCAGATTGTAGGTTTTTTATTGCTGATTTCTTTATTTATGGAGGACTTTTAACTTGGAAGATAGGAATTTATTGCCTTTTTTTAAATTAGATGGACAAATTAAGTGGCTGGTTAGCTATGCCAAGTGATGTAGACTACAAGGATGTGTTAGATCTATAGGATGCCTACCAAGATACATAAAACATTCTTACATGTTAAAAGAATGGAAACATCGTGAGGAAGGATGTCAAAGATGCATGTGGATCACTTAGTAGAATGACAACATGAATTCAAGGAAGCACTCCTTGAGATACCATGTTTGAGAGAAAAGAATATAAATCAAATCAACATGGGACTAAGTTACTCAAATGATACAACTAAACTTAAATGAGGACACTTAAGAGATGTTAAAAGACCATGGTCATTAATTAAAAGATGCGATGAAAATAAGGCATGAATGTCACTCACTGCCCTGTAAGGAAAACAATAGTTTTTCCCCAACATGAAATAATGGGACAATTGAGTGGGATCTAGGGCCAACAAAGAAGCACTTTAGAACTCATCCTACACATAAATAAACAACTCAACACAATAAATGCAAATTGACATATTAACACAACAATATCCAACTAAGTTATTGAAAGTCAACTATTGGTACCTCATTCTCCATCCAGATTACAAAATCAACCCACTTTTTGCTTTGTAACTTTTCCTTTTCAAATTGCTTTGGATGTTGGCCATATTTCTTCTCCTTTCAAAACATGACACATGGACTAATTAAACTAATTAATATGCAATCATTTTATTTTTCCTAGGAAATAAAAAATATATATCATTTAACATATTAAATATACTTACAAATCTACAGATCAAGGCCTATAAACCTTTCTGGCCACTGTGATGTGTGGCACAAAATTTTTTAAGCCTAGCCTTGGAGGCCTTGCCCTAAAACATATACTAATTCAATTTAACTATGCACAAATAAAATTTAAAAACCATTTAATAAATTTGATATAATCTTATGAGAAAATTCAAATACTTGCGTACTCTCCTCATTTGACTTCCTCATGCATCAGACTTCTCATATGCTTTTACAAGCTCTTTCCATACTTTCACACTTACAACAATTGGCCTTTTTTTATCCTTAGCTCAGGAGAGAGTTTTTTTATCTTCTTTTTTTGGTTGCACCAAAATCTCTTGCAATTTTGAGACATTTGTAGCTTTATCTTCTTTACAAACCAACCTATGCCAAATTCATTCTCCATGTCATGGATAACTACTTTTTGTAGGTGCATGGGTATCTTTGAGAATGGAAAATGTAGATAGTCTTCGAACCATTGAAGGCATGATTCCTTCAACCTATTCACAAACGTTTTTCGTGCATCTGTCATTCAGATTTCCCCTGAAACCACATCGTATTATATCTTTGTATTGTAGCTACCAATGCAAGATGCAAAACATGGTGTGGTGCAAGAAGTCTGTGTCCCAGGAGTATCTAGGACATTGGAAGTCTCTGGTCCCTATTCCACATTCCTAGAGTTTATTGTTATTGATTTCCTCCTAGATCTTTTTCTCAATCTAGGACTGCTTGGGGAATCAATTGATTCCCTTTGACACGGTTGATTTGGTTGCAATGTTTGAGGGGCTTCATTAGATCATTTTTCTATGTATCTAGCAAGCATTGTCAAGTCCACAACATCCAATTTTTTCACTGCCTCTACCCCCAATATGGAAGCCAATGCCTCTTTATCTTTGTCAGTCTCATGTCCCTATATATATATAAAATAAAATTGTTTTAAATTTAAAAATAAAAAAATAAAAAATAAAAATGAAAGAAACAATGGAAACATTTACAAATCTATAAATTGACAATGAATTACCTCATTGTGGCTAGAGTCTGCTCCCTTTGCTCTCTTCCCTCTATTGCTTGATATTTTGAGGCGACCTAGGGAAAATTATTTTCGTCCAGTCTGTGGAGGCAAATGAAGTACACATTGTCAGGTATGAAAGTTTTCATCTAGTTTATGGTATGAAAGTTTTGTTTTGTGGTATGAAAGCAAGCCACCAATCAAAGAAATTAAATGAAATTGGTGATTTAAAAGAAACAGGTGATTAATGAGCAAGCTTTACCTTGAATGGCTCTCTTTTTGGATTGAAATGCCTATGAATCAATTGTTGCCTTGGGAGGGAATCTATAGTTTAATGGGAAAATGTAACAACCCTAAAGGGCCAAAAAATGATCAAACCCTATTAAAACAAATTTCTAGGGAAAACATATTTCAAAGGATATAAATATATGCAAAATGAAACAAATGTATTGTAAAAAAATCAACGCTTGCACACTTGTATAGAATGGTAATCTTTGGGGGATAAAAAGGGCACAAAGTGTGGTTTTATTGAGAGTTAACATAGATAGGTCCCATGCTCGAGTCACATCTATTGATTAGAAAGAAAATGAATGTGCATGCACAATCAATTCGAAACCATGAGCTCATTATTTTGTAAAAGAATAAGTGAAAATTAGTAATAGCTAATTTAAGCCTGAAGGTCTCACAAATTTGAGGAAATGATCTATTATTCAGCTGTCATATCAAAAGCCTTATCTCCTCGTATTGTCTTGACCAATCTCTATTCCCACAGGACCTGGCTACAGTGGGGTGGATGCAGTTTAACGACTTGTCTCGAAAGCACTTGACTACTTTTTTAGGAAGGAAGCGAGAAAGTTGTCTTCAAAGAAAAGTATGGAAGGAAGGTCTGAGAAATTGAACCAAAATCCAAACGCTTGGGATGGGAATGATAAGTGAACTAGGGCATTGGGGTTTTAAAAATGCATTCACTGCTCTCAGATGCTAAGGAAATAATGCAACGTCTACAATTTTACCCTCCTCCTTTGCAACCACATGAGACTTGAACAATTCACTTGTAAACAAAGCAATATTCACAACCCTTTCTTCACAATCCTCTCCATTTAATCCAAACAAAAATATTTGTGGGAATGAAAAAATAAATTGTAACCTTACCTATGGTGTCACAAACTAAATCGAATTTTTGATCTACTTGCTTATAGCCCTCCTTCACGTTGTTTTCCCCTTTTTTCTCCTCTCTTCCTTCACATGACATTTTTCTCTTGTCATCTCTTCCTTGACATGGGAAGTTTTTAATTTTTTTTTTTGATTCATTAGTCAGCGCTATAGTCGGCGTAGTTAACACTGACTTTAGCACTGAATTTTAACCCTAAATGTGATCTATTTGGGGTTCCAAAGGTGGCACAAAGTGTGCCTAATTTAGTGCCTAGCAGTGCAAAATGATGTATTTTTCTTGGAAGTTGATAAATAAATTGATCCTAAATTGACTTCATCTTCATATGTTCCAAGGGAGCAATCATGGTTCCCTATTTTATCTATTCATTATCCCATGCCAATTTTGTGGGTGCAAAACTAATATAGGTTAGATTTGTGAACTCAGAAATGACCCCTAAACTTTTAAATTTAAATTTAAATGGGCCCATGTTCACCCTATACAACTAGATGAGTAATCTAAAGTGTGAAATATTTTAAATTGCATGTTACAGATTTGTATAAAAGGACAAACCCTAATTCATTACTATCATCTTAGATATAGGGCTTATTGGGGAATTATGAAAAATCATCTATAAGAACTAAATCATTATCATGTGACATTGACCTTGCATCAACATCCTGTGTATTGAATGCTTCCTAGAGAGATTTGAGCTCTAGTTATCAAGATTTCGCGTGTAAACTTTTTGTGAAGAGAAAAATGTTGCAATGTCCTATTTTGTTTTTCATAGTGTGTCTTAATGAAAAGCGAGTGTATTAAAAGGATAATTTCAAGAATATTCTCTTGGTGCATAGTTGTTATGTGACTATTGTCATTGTTGTGCATTACAGGATCCAAAGGAGGCCATGGAGAGAGGACGTGGATGACGTAGATCTACTAAATCGCAGAGAGGAAAGTGGGTGGAAATAGATATGACAATGGAATCTGTAGATACAATAGAGGTAAGCAGAGAAAGCAACCTCAACCAAAGGAGGAAGGTGTTTATGAATTCACAAATGCTACAACATAGAGGAGATAAAGTCATTTTTTTGTCCATGAGGTCTCTGAGGTCAAACTTATTGGTTGAAAATGCATAGGAATGGTTATTAAATGTGATTATATGATCAAAGGAAAAGTTTGAAAATTAGGATGGCCAAAACATGATATCAGTATTTCAAATATGTGACTAAAGTGAGATTTGTGTTGGATAGCATATTTGTTGAAATGATATAATTGGTGCACTAAACATTATTTACTATGTTGTGTATTATAGGGGTGAGACGAGGCCATGGCAATAGATCATGCCATATCAAATGAGGACACAATAGATGAAGTGGGACATCAGGTACTCAAATTTTGACTTAACTTAGGAAAAAATGATCTGATGGCATTGTGTGATATGTACATTTTTTTCACAGTATTATTGAAATTTATAATGTATTATCTGATCTTGAAATCAATTAATGCATGTTGTTGATTATTTTAGATGGAGATTGGAGCAAATGCAGAGCCTGAGCGTTCAACTAGCAAAAGAAGAAGATATGTACACAGACGTGGACCTAAAACTATTAAATCACGTAGAGGAAAGTGGGTGGAAGAGGATATGATAATGGATCCTGTAGACACAAGAAATGATTACACTAAACAAGAGGTTGGTCAGGACTATAGTACATGGGATGAATACTTTGAGAAAATTGTTGTTTGTGAAAGTTTTGTATGTCATGGAAAGAAACAATTCAAATGAGAAATTGCACAAATACATTACATATATGATGAGCTTCCAGTTAGTAGTATGCCTCCTACAATCCATTCAAATCCAATAGTAATTGTGGTAAGTAATTTTCCAATTTGATATAAATAACATGTATACTTCGTTTAAGCATTATTTTATATTATTTAAATAACTAATTTTTCTCTTAATGGATACTTACAAGATAAAGTTCTTGGTTTAAAGTTTCCTAGATCACTAACTTCCATCTTGGAGGGAAATGATCATTTATCAAATGATACATCTAACAAAAATATGTGCCAATATACCAGCTCAGAAGATGAGGAATTGATGAAAATAAGTAACATAATAAGAATCAATTTAAAGATGCATAATTTGATTAAAGATAGGGGGAAGGTGGACTACATATCCTATGAGAATGAATGTGATGGAGATGATGACTTGCCCCTGAGTTTGAGATCAATTTACAAAGATACATTTGATCGTTGACTATATTATGCTTAGCCTAGTGATCAACAACTACTTAGAGTGTATGAGGTGTTTCAATTTTGGGGATACAACTACATGATATGACCCTCCAATATTCATGGATCGAACCTAGGCCTCTTGATTATCCAAAATATACATGTGGGATCTAAACGTAGAAGCAATTCAAAACAAATCACTAGGAGATTAATGTCATATTATGGTCCATCATATTATAGTGGTGAATGGAGAAGGATAGCAGAATATAAGCCTAGCATGTCAACATATGGTCTACATTCGATAAGTATACACATCGTCTCCAATTGGAAAGTGGAAAATAAATGAATAGAGATCATCTTATGTATATAGATGGATGTGCATACACAAAAAAATATTGCAAGATTTATAAATAGTAGTAAGGGAAGGGACCCTACTGTAAGACCGAATTGTCAAATTATTGAGGTTATAAATGATAAAGATGGAGATATGGAAAGAGAGGTTTATAGATTTATAATGGTTGAAGCTATTATGGACCTTACCATTGGGGATGAGTTATTGATTAATTACCCCTTCTGAAAATGCACTCCTACGTGAAAGAAAGGGGAAGAACAAGGTCTCCCTAAGGATGTTCTTAAGGGTAGAAAACCAAAGAATAATAAATGAGTGTGGACTGATGTTTTATAAACCATGTTGTCAAAATTGTGTTTTATTTAAATTATTGTATAAAAAAGGTAGTCTATAAAATAATGTTCCATTATTCAATTGATGTATATATGTTCATACAATTTATATTTATATTTTTTAAGCCATATTTGATTATATTTCTTTGAAATTGATACATTTATGATTTATCCAATTGTTGGAAAACATTAAACAATGCTTGCATTTGTTGATAGGTAGAAGATGTTGATGAAATACATACTAATACCCATGATCCAAGTAGGTTATTAAGATTTGAACGGGATGATCCAAACCATCCTTTAAATAATACCAGGGTGAAAAGAGCAAGATTGAAGAGAATACTACCAACAGAGAAATTTGAAGGGCTGATGAGATCCACATACACTGATGAAATGTCACCTAGCCTTAATGATGCTGATCATGATAGTGAAAATGTAGTACATGAAGAAGGATTGAATGAAATGCTTATAGGTTTCTTTGGGGATGGAAACAATGATGACAATAATGATCATATGGTTGACAATAACGATAATAGAAGGGGTAATTACCACCAATGTAATGTTGATGATAACAACCTGAAAGACTCCATCAAGCAAGCATTGAAGACACTTGTGTTCAAACTAGATGCAAGTAGAACCTCAAAACTAGCATGCACATTAATATTATTAGAAATCAAGTCACTATTTAGTTGGTTAGACAAAGGATTCACTACCCTACTGAAGTGAGTTGAAATCTATTTTACTTTGCATTGTCAATTGGTGTACATAATTCGTAAACATTCATCAACTTCGTTTATATTTCTTTAAGGGGATTTTAAAACCATATATTGTATATAAATAGTCCTAGTATAGATTGACATATCAAACATGTTCATCATAAGTCAAACATTCAATTGATTTAATCTTTGGAAATTTTACAAGGCACTAAAAACTAAAATATTCCCTGAAGAGAATGTGTTTCCATCAACTTGTAGAGAGGCGCGTCTATTGTTGGTTGAGTTGGGGATTGAATATAAGCAAATTCATTCATGTAAAAATGATTGCATTTTATACAAAGATGAATATAAAAACAAGGTAGAATGCCTTGTATGCAAAGAGAAGAGATATCGTATAGATGTACAAGGTCCTACAGTTCCAAAGAAGGTTTTATGTCACATGACAATTATACCTATACTTCAACGAATGTTTCGTTGCAAGTCACTTGCACAATTGATGAGATGGAATTGCTATGGAAAGGCATAATAATGTATGACATATCACGTCCTCCATCAAATAGGTCCTTGATTGAATATGGTGTGCTATGTTGGACTATTCATGATTTCCCAACACTTGGTTTTTGTTTTGGTAAGATAAAATATTTACATATTTACACTCATAATTTATTTTCATCCCAACTTTCATACTTAGTTTTATATATTTTTTTATGTTATTAACATTACTTATTGAATTGTAGTGCTTCAAACAAAGGGGATATTTGCATGTCCAAGATGTGTAGAACAATTTCAAGGGAAATATTCTAAATATCTACATAAATTTATTTACGCAAACAACAGGGTTTTTCTACCACTAGATCATAAGTTTAGAAATTGCCTGAAGAATCAATTTGATGGAAAAGTTGAAAATAGAGGCCCTCCCATGATTATGGGTCCAGGTGATTGGCTTAAGAATTATGAAGATGTTGAATTGAAAGCTTGGGAGGATTTTTTTTGATCGGGGTGATTCAATTGAAGAACCAAAACAAGTTGTAGTTAATATGCCATAAGGAATGAAAAGGAAATCCATATTTTATGAGCTCCCTTACTGGAAGGATCTATTAATATCTCACCTGTTAGATCATATGCACATATTTAAAAATTTCCCAGGTTCTATATTTCGACATATATTAGGAAAAGAGAAGGAAACCCTGTCTTCGAGGGGATATATTGCTCTTTTGCATACCAAGATTGATAGAAAACATTTGTGGCCAAATAGGGAAAATGAAACATATGCAGAAGCTCCATGGATTTTGTTAAAAAAAGAGCTAGACCAACTAAAAATTGTCATCCATTCAATAAGGACACCTACTAGCTATGGGTCATCATTAGATAAAGCTTTTACAATTGATGAACATATCACAGGATTTAAAACACATGATTTTCATAATTTTATTAAGGTATTATATATCATCATTTAACATTTACTGGTAACATTGATTAAGTACTAAATATATTTTGATATTTTATTGTGTGAGAAAAAATTACTAATGACCTTTTCATAAATGTGACTGATAGCATATCAATCCATTGGCAATTAGGGGGGATCCATGTCTTACAGTTGACTTAAGGAATGCCATAAGTCAATTGTCAACATTTACAAGGTATGTGGTTATGTGAAATGTTCATGTGTGAGAGACATAGAGATATTATATTGCATTTTAATTTTTGACTAAAGGTTCATACTAATTTACTATTCTTATATTAGGTGGGTGACCTCCAAGGAGATCCATGAATGTGAAGTGCCAAAATGGAACAAGGAAATTGCAGAAATTGTATGTGTATTTGAGAAGGAGCTCCCTACAAGTTCCATGGACCTACAAGTCCATTTACTTATACACCTAGTCGATGACATTGAATTGGTGGGTGTCGTATCAATGAGGTGGATGTTTTTCTTTAAGAGGTATATGAAAAATTTAAAAAGATATGTTTGACAAAAGGCAAATCTAGAGGGTTGCATGGATAAAGGGTATGTATTGAATGAAGCATTTTTCTTCCTGTGTGAATTCCTTGGTAAGGATTTTGAAGATGGGTCATGCTTCTGGGATGAAGATGGAGCATCATATATTATTGATGGAGAAAAACCACAATCTAATGGTGTTCAAGTAGAAATTAGTAAGTAAATTCATGATCAATGTGGTTGTTTTTCTTGCAATCATTAATTTACTTTGTAATTTATTTGTCAAATTAACGGCATGACATTTGGAGTTTGAAATAAACATGTTGACATGTAATAGGTGTATATGAAAGTGCTATACTTGACAAGTTCATTCTGTACCACATGGACTTTATGAACAAATGGATTGATCTGTATGATAAAAAGAGAGAAGTGTTAGAAGAAAGGAGATAGTTTAATAGATCAAACCCAAGGAATACTCCACTTCCCACTGATCTACTTGGGGAATGGGGAAAATATTGTACACTAGAATGGGTTACTGAACAAATTCAAAATCAAATAGAAGATGCAGGTATAGATTCAAACATAACAAAAGATGAAATCAACATGTCTAGAGGATGTGAAAGATAGGTACAGTTGGAATTTTATAAAATGTTGTTTCCTTACAATTTTGACACTATTAACTATTTTAATATTCGTCATTATATTTGTTTTCATTGAAATAAATGGTCTTTCAGGCGAAATTATCTTAGTAATGTGGGCATATGGTCGACATTATCGCGGTAGATAGTGTAGATGTAAAGAGATGATCCTTTCATTGTGGCATCATGGTTGACCCCCAAGAAACTTAAATCAATCAAGCTCAAAAAAAGATAAGAATATAATTGAAGGAATCTACAATATGTTGGTAAATATGCTAAAATTGGTTTGTTGGATTACCACACTTTTTAAATGTTGTACTTTGAAGTGTAGATGGTGTATGAAGTATCGGAGAGACACAGACATGATACCCATAAGGATTGTTTTCTATAGATTCTCATGCTTCCTAAATTTCAAGGATAAGGAGTTTGCGTTCTACCAATTCATTGTGAGCAGGTATTTCTTTAACTCAAACAAGAAGTGGTAGTGATCATTAATCTATTAATTCATAGTTTATTGTGAATATATACATGTGTTTATTAATCAATAAAATTGTTATAACATACGCCTAATATATGTATGTCATTCATGTGCAGGTATTTTTCTATGAAGATATTTTGACCCGGAACATATTTTCATACATTACATCCAATATTAAGGCATGTATTTGATGAAATATTAGTGGATATCGAAAGAAACAATGATGGCTAAATAAAATGAGAGAGAGAGATTAGGAGAACATCAAGAAACGATGGTATAGAAGAAATTGAAATCTATGCATGATCTTGGAAGCATTGGTTATGTTCTGTGACACAAGAAGACAACAATCCAGAGTTAGATGATGTTATGAAAGAAAACAATATAGATGGTATAGAAAATGATGATCCAAATACATCTGGTAACAATATAGATGGTCTACAATCAAATTTCAATGATGATGAAGATGATGCAGGTCAAGATGAGGATGATGATACTATTAAATACTTGAAAGAACATATGAACATTGACAATGATACACTAGATGACATTGTAGGAGACAATAATGTTAATGACCAAGACTTCTAAATTTTCAGAATTATTTGCAATCCATGTTTAAAAAAGGATGATTCTTATGGCCTAAACTTTGAAATGCTTCAGTAATATTAATTCAAGTGTTAAACTATAGAACCACCACTCTCCATTTTGATGGTATATAACTTGTTTATTAGAAATATTTTATTAACTATAGATTTAGCTTCATATGTATCTCCCAATTTCTTTAAAATAAGTGTTATAATGGTCTCTTCATGTACATTCAACAATATTGAATTAGCCAAATAGAGTCTAATGAGACTCTTATCTTTTTTTCCATTTTTTCTACCTTATTATGACATTCCAATAGGTTTTTATCTAGCTACTATAACCCATATTTCTCTATCCACAATAATATACTCCATCTTAGGCTTCTAAAGCTTAAATTTTGTGCCTAATAACTTCTCCATTTCTACCCTAGATGTGATTGTCATCTCTTCCTATAATAAGATCAAACCCTTCTATGAAATATCACATTTAAATGAATATTAGTAAACAAAATTCTCTACCTAAAACCTATAATTTAAGTTGATAAGAATATTACCAAATGAAAGAAAGTAGGGTACAAAAAAAATCTTCATAAACTAATCTTAGCGGAGATTATTGTGAAAATTTTAATATATTTAAATTTACAAAAAGGAGAAATACATATAAACCATAAACAAAAACATAACACAACACAAGTGTACATGGTAAAAACCCTTTTAGGAGAAAAAATCACACTCAAAAGAGCCCAATTTACTATTCAATAGTCTAAACATATTTATAATAAACTTGAAGGGAAATTTGTTTATAGGAGCATCACCAACCAAAGATTTAGAGTGATTCTAGTAGCATATCATTACCTAGAAACTAATTTATTTAAAATTAAATCTCAAGCATCATATAAATATAAGTAGTGATTACAAAACCATGATCTAAAACCACCAAAAAAAGTGGCACCCAAAAACCTAGTTAGAAAATAAACACCCAAATCCCAAGATGAGCTCATTGGATAAAATTGGCATATTAATTCCACATGTCATAATTACATCATAAAATAATCATCGAATTAGGAATCCCATTATGGATTCATGACACATTCACCATTATTTTCGGTCTATATGTGATAATGGGTCTAATAATTTTATGATGAAGTATGTAGAAAAAAATATACATGGTCATAAAATAACCTCTTTAAAAGGATTTTAACCCTAGGAAGGGACCAATTAAAGTAAACTATTTGAAATAATCCACACATAATAGTAAATGTGTTCTAATAAATCTTGAAGAATTAAATAACTTGAAAATACCACTTTGGAGACAATAAAGTAATAGATAAGTAATGAAAATTGACATAGTAATTGAACACTGAAAATGGATTACAAATTATAAGTAGTCTACTCCATTGTATTACGTCAAAATATAAGAATTTGTAACAGAAGTCTTTTAATATGATATGGATGGGAAGATTATGCAACTTATCTTCTTACTAATGCCTACTCTAGTGGAATATGGTCTGATGATGATGATTTCAAAATAGGGCCCTGGTTTCCCTATTTGTATGGGAAGCAACAAGCTTCAGGCCCATTTACAAAAAGTCACATCACTTCATAACTAAAACATAATTAACATAAACATAAAAATATTGAGAGTTTGTTGGTGGATGCACTACAGTCCGTTAATCTCCAGTAAGCACCCGTGATCACCTAAGACCTATTCAAGGATCATGCACCATAATCATGTATCAAAACCATCAAACTCTAGTCCATGTTACTCCTCTCTTACTTGGCTTGTGAAATGAATGAGTTAATCTTCAACAAATACTCAATGTACCCACTTTTGGCATGAGTGTCTGCATTATGTATAATATCTTTAATGGCATACTCCAATTCAAAAATTCTTCCAAGTTGATGTGTTTCTTAAGTACCTCATTTTCTTCATTGATTGCATCAAGAACAACTAGCAAATAGTGGGCTATCTCATCCTTCCATGTATCCTAATCTTTCAATTCTATTTCCTCAAAGAATTTGGGCAAGGCCATACTCAATGGCTGACTAAAGTCACTTAACTCCTATGTCAAGATGGTATGGAAATATTTATGGGCTTTCATAAGCTCTTGATATTCTTCTAACACATCAGTGTTATCTTCCTTCTTTGTTATGATGTGAGACTCCACTTCCTTCATTTTTTCACTCAATCTAGTGTTTTCCAATAATGTTGCATATGTTTTGTCATGAGTATGACAGACTTGTTCAACATGCTTATACATATCTTCAAATCTCATGCAAACTATCTCTGATGCCATTTCAAAGATGGTGGTCTTGAGCTTTCCTTTTAACTCCTCTTGTTCCTTCTGAACTTTCTCATGTCTGTGTTTCTAGTAGGTAGTTTTTGACATTGTTACTAGAACCTTTCTTTCATGCTCAACTAGTGAAGAGTAAAGCCCTAAGGAAGAAGGTAGTCTATCTCTGTAGATGATCAACTCATGCTTTATCCTTTCATTCTCTTCTGTTAGTCCCTTGTTATCCCTTATTAGTTTTTGAATTTGATCCTTGGTGAACTTGGCCACATTTACATTCAAGTCAACAGTTTCCATAGGATCTTTATCTCCCACCCTTTGCACCAAAAGATGTCCATAAATTTGATCATGATCAACAAGGGAAGTTTTTTTGCTTGGCAGGTAAAGTGCCCATATCTATAAAGTAGTATTATCAAGATTATATCCTGATCTAGTATAAATCTTATCATTAGCTTTGTCTGTCAAGTGCAAGGTTTTATTCTTTCTCTTTAGAAAGTTGTCAAACACAATGGTTGAAGTGATATCCCACCCTGGAAGGAGCATAACCCCAACTAATTGCAATAATGCTCTTCCTCTCTCAGCAATCATGTTCTTCATCTCTCTATCAATTTCATGTTGAAGCTCTTTCAAAGTTGAAGCTCTTTCAAAGCATGTGCTTCCTTTTCAAAGTCAATGTCTTTTAGCCTTTCCCTTACCACCTTTCCCTTATACTCATAGATGAAAGCCTTAAATTCAAAAGTTTGGACAAATGCATCATCTACAATGAATTCCTAACTGGCATGGTGTCTCACATGCTCATTGGAAGCTTCAAAGGTAATCACACTCCTTTCCAGTGGAATTTCATATTGGGGAATAGCAAGAGTGTTAATCTGTGTGACCTCTTCTTCACCTTCAGTATCATCTTCAACCATGATTGGGGTGTCAACTGAGAAGCTTACCTCTAGAGTAGGCTATGGTGATAGATGGCCCAGTGGTGTAATATTTTATGCTTTCCTTCTAGAGCCAACATTTCTTCTCTTCTCAAATGCCACTAGAGGTACATCCTTTATTATTTCTTCTTCATGTAGAAGCAGTTGCTCAACTCTTTCCATAGGATCTTGAATTTCATGAAAATATTCCACATAGGCTAGGTTATTATTCATTCTCCAAGCCTCAGCCATAACAATTCTATTGTATGCATTTATCCTCATTATCACTTGACTTTCCTCACAATTCCTGATGACATCATTGATATGGAACTCATGCTCATATCCTTTCAATTTTTGAGAAATTTTGGCATCATAGATGAAATGCTCAGGGTCAAATTCTTTTCTCTTGTTTCCTACCACCAAGCCATAATAATCCAACTTGCTATCAACCAAGTCATATCTTGTATTAACAATAATAGTGAAGTCACCAAAACAAAGATTGGAAGGCATGAAATTTTTCCTTCCATAGCTTTTCAAATGCATGAAGGTTGAGTAAGACAATTGTCTTATGATCTCTAGGTATGCAACCCTATCTAGCACAATCTTAGGCAGTAAATATGGTGTTGCCTCAAATCCATAGACTCTAATGACAGTACAATATGCAAATGCATACCGATCTCCCCAATTGTGATTTATTTTTCCATCATGACCCTTCTCCTTTGGTCGGAGGAACCTCTGTACTTCTAGGGATAGATTATAGTCACATTTGTGGCCAAGTAATTTGTATAAGGGTTTGAAAAAATGTTCTTCAAAGTACAAGTAGTGGGATCTCCCACATCTACTATCCCAAACTGATGCCCACATTTGCACTGGTCTAGAATTACCATCACTATCCAAATCTTTTATTCTCAATTCTTCTCCCCATATTCCCATCACTTGTCCTTGATACAGTATCATATGCATAAGAAGTGAATAGTGTTTGAAGCAGATAACTTGACTGTTGTTCATAATAGCATTAAGAGCACTGTTAATGGCCTTAGTTAGATACTTTTCATAGTCATAGGGCCTGACATCTTGGCTTTGAATGTCTGCAGCTAGAACCATGGGAGCTATAGTCATGTTAGCAGGGACATCAATTCCCAGTACTTGGCCAACTGAATAGTATGTGTATTGATAGTATTCTTCAAACAAATCTACATAGAATGGGGGCCTTTCATCACTAGAAAATCTCCTAGGTTGATTCCTTGGACCTTTGGGCCTGTGTAGAGGCAACTTCCACCTCTTATAGCTTGTATCCATAGAGTGATACTCTTCCAACAAGTCTCTCATCTGCAATTTCATCTTTAGGGAGGTGTCCAATTGGAAAACCATACAAATATAATCCTGTGTTATAATCATAAACTATGACCCATCATGTAAGTGAATTTCCCTTGTTTTGGGATTATAATTCTTTGCCAGTACTTTAATTAGTTCTATGTTCATAAAAACATTTGGCATCACAAGTTTTCCTAGATTCAAATTCCATGGGTTTGAAATTAGGCTGTATCTATATTTCTTCCTATAGTGATAGGTGAACAAATCTTAGCCCCTGTGCGAAGTTCACACATCTCCTAAATTATTGTCTTGTCCTATAGGGTCTCACATGATGGGTTTAATTGAGTTTTTCTTCTTGCTTTTGGCCTAGACCTAAGACACTGGTCTATTAAGTCTTGATTAAGTGGCCTAATTTCTATTTTTTGCCTCTTTTCTCTTGTTTTCTCTGGGGTTTTATCCATTTTAACCCTAATTGTGTTGTACTTCAAGCTATCTTAAAACAATTACATTCAACTGAGCCAAGATGTACTTACTTCAATGAATGCCAAAAATTCTGAGCTGCTCACCTTCATCCAACTGCATCCTCTAGATACTTAGCCACAATTCGCAATGAATTTTAATTCCTTAAAGGCTGTATTTTTCAAAATTCAACATGCTTGATCCAACTCTAGTTCATAAATGGTGCTCACACCACCATTCCTATCAACTTGCACATTAATACCAGTTGTCTCTTCAATGACTTCATCAGTCAAATAAATCTGGTGATAATTATATCATATTTTATCGAAGAGACTTTAATCACAATGTTTATATCTCTCTTCGATATATCCTTGACCATCTTTTGAGAAGCGTCTAAGAGAAATTTAGATTTCTCTCTTCGATGTTGCAGGGTCTCTTCAATATTTAAAAATCAATTTCTTCCCTTATGGTCCCCCTTTTGTCGATGAGATTAGCAGATATCTCTTGCCAACGAGCCTATGTCTCTTGGACATATCCTTATCTCTTCCTTTGATGGTATTACTTGTTGATGATCTCTATGTGAATTTGTCATGTCGAGGAGACTCGTGGTCACCTCTCTCTGATGTATCTTAATCTCATCGATAACATGTGTTTACACTTGTGCCAGGATGTCGAGGAGACTTTAGATATTGTCTGCTTGATACTCTTGTGTCTCCTCAACATATCCTTGTCAGGATGTCGATGAGACCTTGTCCACTGTCTATTCGATGTCTCTATGTCTCACTGATATTTTTCTCCTTGAATGTCAAAGAGATCCTCTTACTTCTCTCCTTGATATGTCGATGTCTTTTCAACATTGCCATTTGTCCATGTTGTTTTACTGGTGACCTATCATTTATTTTATGATTATCTCTCAATGTTCGAGAGATGTTTTTCTATTTCCTAAATGTTGAATGCTCCATATAATTTGTTAGTGAGACATGTTATATTTTCTCCTCGACATGTCCAAGTCTCTTAGACATATCTTTCATTAGGCTGGCGAGAAGACATTTGAATGTGTCTCTTAGACATTTAGGAGTCTCATCTACATTTCACATCAGCCCTTTCTGCTTATGTCGAAGAGACTATGGTGAGACTCTCTTCGATATAGCATTGTCTTGGCGACATGCCATGTGCTGCTATGGGAACACTTCAGACAAGGAAATCACTTTAGTGTTATGACCAAGGGCCTTATTTGGTGGTTTATATTAGTGTCAGCCATTATGAAATGGAGATGGGACATATGGTGAGTGTGGGAAGGTGGGTGAAAATGGAAGTATGCAAAATAACCAAGTGGATTTTTGGCTCCAACAAGACCTTTAATATTATGAAACATTAGTGGTACTTAGTTATCAAATTTCATTAAAGGATAAGTTTTATTAATTTTAATCATATTATGTATGTAAATAATGTTATGAATATTTTGGTCAAATAATGTTGTTCCTATTTTTAGTTAATGACATCAACACATAATCTTCTAGGATATGGGAATTGTTATGAAAATTTTATTTTCTAAGGCTCTCACATTGGTACATGAGCTAGTAATATAAATAACATTATGTAATTTTTTATTTTATCTAACACCACTTACTGTAAATAAATGATATTTATTTTTAGTTTGGTTTGTTTCTTCATTCTTTCCGTAAGAGGAGGCAACTCCACTTTGTGAACCTAGCCCATCTAGGTAAATGAAGAGAAGCAAAGGATCATTAATTTATGGCAAGTGATTATTTACTTATTTCATTTTATTCAAAATTTCTATACTATTGTATATATGGTTTAATTGCATTAATAGGTGAAGCTAAAAAAATTATTGAACCTAGGAAGTCTATTAATTGGAAAAGGAGAGCTACCAATTATGATATTGATTCTCCATATTCTTAACAAAGAAAGAGTCATTGATCATTTAATGACACTCCATAATTACATATATTTTCACATTTATTGTATGCCTTCATGAAATGTAGATTTAGATTTTTATTCTAATGTATATCACTGTATATACCTATATGGATTTATATGGATGTATTTATATTTTACCAATGTGTACAATTGTATTCCTATATGAATTTATTTAGACATTCATCAAATGCATATATGACATTGTAGACCTTATAACACTATATGACATTTTCAAGACATTATGTATACCTTCATGGCCTTATTGAGATATATATATATATTGCATGTATTCAAGGCTTAAATGGTTTAAATTATTTGTGTGGTTTGAATAATAAGGCTTAATATTACTTGTTAAGATGACAATAAATTTTTAAAATGGTATCAACACTAACTACAAACTTAATATTATTTTTATTGTTGATAGTGATAAAAATATATATGATTATTTGATAGCACCTATACATTTAAGGATTCATCTCTCTTTTTCTCTCAATTTAACTATTTTCTATTTCAATGTATATCCATCTTATAGCTAGTAAAATCCTTTGATTATTTTAGTGTTTAAATAATGCTTGAATACACATGTACAATGATAAGGGAGCCTATGTGAGGCTAGAAATTCAAAAATATCACTTTAGATTTTTTTTGGTATTATCTCTCTTAAGGGACATTGTTAGTACGATGTAGCTTGGAAGGATTAAGACACTTGGGCAGTGAAAAGACACATCCAATAGTAGTAACCTACCCACCTAGAAATTTTGACATTGTTAGTTTAGTGCCACAATAGAAGTATATTTACAATAGACATGACTTTTAAGAATAAAATTTTTCATATCCTCATTGAGGTGATTCGTCAACGGTGGTTAATTCCCTATCAAGGAAGGCTTCTAAAAACTAGCACTTGAATTATTTGTTGGGATGTATATTGTCTCTTCTTCATAATTTTTCTTCCTTTGAAATTATGATAAATTACTATAGGGAAGCTAACATCTTGGTGGATGCACTTGCTAATAGGCAATTGATTAGGGTTGAAGATTGTATAGGGTTGATGGTTTAGGGTATTGGGTTGAGGGTATAGGGTTGAGGGATTAGGGTTGAGAGTAGAGGGTAGAAGGTTTAATGGTTTAGGGTTTAAGGGCTTATGGTTGATGGTTGATGGTTGAGGGTATATGGTTGAAGGATTAGGGTTGAGGGTGTTGGTATGTGGCGAATGATCATGCTATATTGTACACTCTTCATGTATCCTCACCAGGTTTCAGGGCCAGGCTAGGCCCTGGGTGAGGGTTCGAGGGTGGTAGCCCCTGAGAATTTTTTTCCCCATTTTTTTGCTTCGTCACCGACAAAAGAAAAAATTGACTTTGTAGAACTCTAATTCAGGAAGCTTCTAAAAAGTTTGTTATAAGCGGTCTGGATGGGGGTTATAGTAGAGCATTATTAGCAAGATTGTAATATGTTTTACATTGGATAATAAAATCATTGGATGGCTGCGGTTTTGTGGATGTAGCTTGGATTGGGTGAACCATGTTAAATTCTCTGTGTTGTCTTGTTTCTGCTATAATTTTGTGTGTTTTTTATTTACCTATTTTATTGATCAAATTTGCATTTAACTGTTAGATATTTTCCTTCTAACCCTAACAAGTGGTATTAGAGTGGGTTTTCTTCAGTTATCCTCTACAAGGTCTCATGGTTGAGTGGAAGTCACACGGTTAAGTGGGAGCAATGGCTGACGAGGGTAAATTGAAGGTAGATAAATTCAATAGGTAGAACTATCAAATATGGAAGATGCAAATAGAGGATTATCTCTATTAGAGGATTTATGGAGGCCATTGGAAGGAATATCCAAGAAACTAACAACAATGAGTGATGAGGAATGAAATTTTTTGGACTAAAAGGCACTGGGAGCCATTCGTTTATGCCTAGCACAATTGGTGGCATTCAATATTACAACAACAAAGAAAACTCAAGAGTTTATGGAAACCCTAGTGAAGTTATATACAAAGCCTTCCACTTCAAATAAGGTATTTCTTATGAAACGTTTATTTAATATGAAAATGGTAGAAGGTGGGTCAGTTGCTAATCATTTAAATGAGTTTAATATGGTTACCAGTCAATTAACCTATGTAAATGTAAACTTTGATGAAGAAGTTAGGGCTCTTTTGATTCTGTGTTCTTTGCCAGAAAGCTAGAATAGCTTGGTAATGAATGATAGTAATTCTCTTTTTGGTTTGAATACATTGAAATTTGATGATGTTGTTGGTGTTATTTTGAGCGAGAAAATTTGTAGGAAAAGCTCAGGTGGAACATCCACATCAGGTAGTGTTTTAAATGTAGAAAGTAGGGGTAGAATAAAGGAGAGAGGAAACAATTCTGGAAGTCATGGAAAGTCACGAGGAAAATCAAAGGACAAAAGATCCCAATCTAGAGACAAGAGGGATTGCTAGTTCTATGGTAAGCCAGATCATTCAAAGAAAGATTGTTGGTCTTGGAAAAATAAAGGAGACAAAAAGGAAGGCAATAAAGAGGAAAATGTGGTAAGTAATAAATTTGATGAGGATGCTTTGATTCTTTCCCTTGATAATGCTAATGATTCTTGGGTGTTAGATTTAGGGGCTTCATTTCATGCTACACTCCATAGAAGTTATTTTCTTGATTATGTCCAAGGGGATTTTGGGCTAGTTTATTTGAGAGATAATGAACCTTGTCAGATTGTTAGAAAGGGAAGAATCAAGATTAAGTTGCAGAATGAAAATCATTGGCTACTACATGAGGTAAGACACATTCCAAAGTTAAAAAGAAATTTAATTTCAGCAGGGCAACTAGATGATGAAGGTTGTGTTGTTACATTTAGTGATAAAAATTGGAAGGTTACAAAAGGTGCCTTAGTGGTAGCAAAAGGTGTGAAAGTAGGCACCTTATATCTTTGTACAGTTCATACTGTTCCTTCTACTTTAACTATTGTAGATAAAAATCAATGTCAAGAATAGATGTTGCAGTTCAGTAGGCAGAAAATTGAACAGTTGCTATGGATTTTGAATCAACACTGTGGCATAATAGACTTGGGCATATGAGTGCAAAAGGTATGAAAGTACTTCATTCAAAGAATGATTTACCAGGTCTAAAATGTGTTAATATGGATTTCTATGAAAGTTGTGTGTATGGAAAACAAAAGAGAGTTAGTTTTCTCAAGGATGGGAAACAAAAGAAAGATGAGAAATTGGAGCTTGTGCATACAAATGTATGGGGACCAACTCAAGTATCTTCTCTTGGTGGCTCTTGGTATTATGTCACTTTTATTGATGATGCAACAAGGAAGGTATGGATTTATTTCCTTAGGAAAAAATCTGATGTATTTGAAACTTTTAAGAAATGGAGAAGCTTGGTTGAGAATGAGACAGGTAAAAAGTTAAAATGTCTCAGATCTAATAATGGTGGTGAGTATTGCAATAAAGAGTTTGAAGATTATTGTTCCTCTAATGGTATTTGTAGGAAGAAAATGGTTCCAAGGACTCCAAAGGAAAATGGAGTGGCTGAGCACATGAACAAAACAATAATGGAGCGTGCACGAACTATGAGATTGCATGTTGGGCTGCCTTTAAACATGTGGATAGAGGCTGTAAACATTACTGTTTTATTAATCAACATAGGTCCCTCTAATCCTTTGGGTTGTGGTATTCCAGATGAAGCATGGGCAGGTAAGAAGGCGGTTGTGAAGCATTTGCACATGTAGATTCTAAAAATAGAACCAAGCTTGATGCAAAATCAAAGAAATGTATATTTGTTGGATATGGCATTGATGAATTTGGTTATAGGCTTTGGGATTTTGAAAATAAAAAAAATGTGAGAAGTAGGGATGTCATATTCAATGAGAAATTGTTGTACAAAGATAAGTTGTAGCAGCATGAGAAGAAAGAAAATGTTTATGTAGTGTTGGATGATACACCAAACATCAGTTTTCTAGTGGTTCCTCATGCTTCGTAACAACAACAACAATAAATACCACAAACTCCAATGAATGTTAGACAATCTTCAAGCATAAGTAGACCTCCAAAAAGATTTTCCCCCTCTTTGTATTCTATTTTATTAACTGATGCTGGTGAACTAGAATGTTATGATGAAGCTATGTAGGTGGATACCAAGTTTTTGTGAGAGCATGAAATGGAAGAAGAAATGGACTCCTTGCTGAAAAATTAGACTTGGGAATTATGCAAGTTGCCTACAGGTAAAAAAGATTTACCAAACAAATGGGCTTATAGGATGAAAGAGGAGGATGGAGGTAAGAATAGATTTAAAGCCATATTAGTTGTAAAGGGATTTGCACAAAAAAAAGGGTATTGATTTTGATGAAATATTTTCTCCAGTTGTTAAAATGACTTCTATTGGTACTATCTTAAGTATTGTGGCTGCTGAAGATTTGCATTTAGAACAACTTGATTTTACAATAGCCTTTCTCCATGGTGATTTGGAAGAGGAATTATACATGGAACAACCACAAGGATTTGATGTCAAAGGTCAGGAAAAATTGGTGTGCAGGTTGAAGAAAAGTTTATATGGATTGAAGCAAGAACCTCAACAATGGTATATTAAAATCGATAGCTTTATGGCTGAGCATGGCTACAATTGATGTAATTTAGACCATTGTGTTTATTTTAAGAGGTTGGATGATGATAGCTACATTATTTTTATGTTTATATGTTAATGATATGCTTGTAGTGGGGTTTAACATGGATCACATAAAAGGAGTTAAAACAACAGTTAGCAAATTCATTTGCTATGAAGGATTTGGGGGCAACAAAGCAAATCCTTGGTATGAATATTACACGAGATAGGAAAAATAGAAAATTGTTTTCATTTCAGGCTGATTATGTTGAAAAGGTGTTGCAAATATTTCATATGGAGGATGAAAAAGTTGTCAGCACACCTTTTCCCAGTCATGTTAAATTGACTAAGGATATGTGTCCAAAGACACAAGAGGAGGAATAAAAAATGTCCAAGGTACCATATGCTTCAGCTATAGGTAGTTTAATGTATGCCATGGTATGCACAAGACTGGATATTCCATATACTATAGGAGTTGTTAGCAGGTATATGAGCCATCCCAGAGTTGAGCATTGGAATGCAGTAAAATGAATTCTCGGGTATTTGAGAGGCACATCCAATAAATGTTTATGTTTTGGAGGCTCTAATATTGATTTAAAAGGCCATGTTGATTCAAATTTGGCAGGGGATGTAGATACTAGGTGGAGTACCATAGGTTATGTATTTACAGTTGGTGGGACAACAATGAGTTGGATCTCTTGGCTGCAAAAGGTGGTTGCTTTATCCACCATGGAGGTAGAGTATGTTGATGCAATAGAGACAGTAAAGGAGATGGTATGGCTGCAAATTTTCATGGAAGAGTTAGGAAAATAAAAAACTAAAAATTACTTGTTTACAGACAGCTAGAGTGCTATACATCTTGCAAAAAATCCTGCCTTACATTCTAAAACCAAACACATATAGTTGAGATATCATTTCATTCGGTCAATGTTGGAGGATGGACAGGTAAAGTTGAAAAAGATAGATATAGATGCCAATCCAACGGATATGTTTACAAAGGCAGTGATAAGGGAGAAGCTAAGCTCCTCTTCAACTTTAGTTGGTTTTTATGGTTAAATGTATAACACAGCAGGAGGGTCTAAGGTGCTTATTTCCAGTGGGAGCTGTAAGTGCAGTGGTGTCGTCCAGGATCAATCTCCAAGTGGGAGATTGTGTTGGTGTGGAGCCTGATCAATCTCCAAGTGGGAAATTATTGGTATGTGGTGATAGATCATGTTATACTGTACACTCTTCATGTATCAATTTTTTTTCTTGTTTTCTTGCTTCATCACCGACAAAAGAAAAAATTGACTTTGTAAAACCCTAATTCTGGAAGCTTCTAAAAAGCTTGTTATAAGCAGTTTGGATGGGGGTTGTAGTAGGGAATTATTAGCAATACTATAATATGTTTTACACTGGATAATAAAATCATTGGATGGCTGCAGTTTATGGATGTAGCTCGGATTGGGTGAACCACGTTAAATTCTCTGTGTTGTCTTGTTTCTACTATAATTTTCTGTGTTTTATTTCTCTATTTTATTGATCAAATCTGCATTTAACTGTTAGATATATGCTTTCTAACCCTAACAGAGGGTCCAATGTATAGGGTAGAGGGTATAGGGGGTTGAGGTTTTAGGGTTTAAGGTTGAGGGTTGAGGGTTGAGGGATATTTTGATGCAAGTGAAATGTAGGCAAGCAATTGAAGGCCAGTGAATATTGGGGAAGGATTTTTTGTTCTAACACCCCTAATCCCTACTAGATCAGAATAATTAGGTGCTAAAGCAGGCTCTAAAGTAGGCACTAATGTCGACAAAAAACTTAGCAAAAACTAGGCACTAGACTAGGCACTAAACTAGGCGCCAAACTAGGAGCCACACTAGGCACAAAACTTAGGTAAAACTTGACACCAAACATGGTGCAAAACTCAATGCAAATATAGGCACTAATTTAGGTGCTAATTGGTGCCTAATTTGGCACCTACTTAGTTTGATTGGCATAATAAATGCTAAAAATAGCACCATCCCGATAAATAGTGTTGAATTTTTTAGAAAAAAGGAGAAAAATACATTAAAACAGTGGGTGGAAACAAAAAATGGAGCTAATCATAGGGATTTGTTGTAGTAAATGGTTGTTTCCTCTTATCACAATAACTTGAATAAAAACAAGCTTCACTTTTTCTTGTTTTCTATGCAACAAAACAAGTCACCACTAATGGTTGTGAGATCAAGTCCTCTGTTACTTTTAATCATGCAAATGTTCAAATTGGTGGAAAAAACTATGATCATAGCCTCTACATTCTAATACAATGTTATATTGGTTTATCTACAATGCAAATGATTGCAAGAAATGCACAAAATGGATTTGTTATAAAACCTTTGAAAACTTATAACCAAATGCACATGACAGTTGTAAAACTAGTCTTCACAACCTTTTTCAACATCCTTCTAGCCTACACCAAAATGGGAGATTCGCTAGAGAGGATTGATGGACATAAATATATAATTGAAAGAGAATTAACGAAGGTTGTTGTACTTGTAGGTTCCTTGGTAGATATGTACACAAAATGCCTCAAAGAATATTACGGGATATGCACAAAATAGGCTTTTTGAAAGGCTTTGAAAGCTTTCAAGAAAATGCAATTGGCACATTAAATCCAATCTCCACAACCTTTGTCAACACCTTCCAGTCTAGCAAAATTGAGATTTGGAACAGGGCATGCACATCCAACATAGCATAATCAAATAGTGGAGTTTTGTCAGAGATTGTGTTGTAAGTGCCTGGTGGACATTAATGTGAACTGTAAAAACATATGCAAGGGATAAAATGCCTCAAAATTTATGATCATCACTCTAGAAGTATGCCTATGATTTTTGTATTGTTAAAATAAGTTAATAACAAATACTTCATCAAAGCAATAGATGACTATGTTTTGTTCAAAAGAACAAGTTGGATCTACATTCATGGCTATTGCTTTCCTAAGAGTTGCTTTGATACAACTAATTTCTAATCTTGATAGGTGATAATTCTTCCAGTACATATGCATCAGCATGACAATGAAACATAATTTAACATACTAAAAACTATGAACATTTAATCTCATTACAAAAGAAGGGCCCATTTCTACCACCACAAAATTATATTAGTATCAAGATAAAATATACAATATAACATAGCTAACAACTAAAAATTATTCATGAAAACTAATTCTATGCTATATGGTATCCATCATACCTACATATTGGCCTACACTGAGGTCAATGTCATTGCATTGACTAGAAAGAACTTAACCCTTCATTTTTTGGGTTAGAAGTAATGAAGCTTTGTAACATGCAAACTATACTACTTGGAGACAAATCACACAGTCCACATTGTCAACTTGAATCTAATGGGTGGCACTTGTCAACTCAAAGTGATCAAATTATGTTAGAGAAAATTATTTAGTACAATTCATGGCTTTCTACGACCATAGACTATGCACAAAATGGATTTGTTGAAAAGTCTTTGGAAACTTTCAATCAAATACAATCAACATGTATAAAGTTAGTCTCAAAAACCTTTGACTACCTTCTCCTTACTTTTTCCTAAATAGGAGCTTTATAATAGAGTATGACATCTATCACAATTTAATGAGTCTCAAAAACCTTTGCCTACCTTCTCCTTTGTTTAAATGTTATAGATGCAAATTTAAGTATTGATCTCTCTTTTCTCAATATCTACTCTTCCTCTCTCTATTGTAAACATAACATAACCTATTGGTAATGGAGCATGATTATCTTCCTCATTCAAAAGTTTTATTTTAATTATGTTTGGAATCTTGTAAGAGGATGCATAGATGATTTGAAGCTATCACTTGTCCATTAAGATCGTTATTGCAAAAACAATATCATTTATTAAATGACCTACCAATTGACTTGCAAAATGTATGAAAAAATAGACCAATTTTTTTCCTAATTGACCTTCCACACCTCTTCGGCGTACCCATTGCACACCAAGGTGCAATTGCTAGTAGGGGAGAGGACCCAGTAGTTGTGCACCCTAACTTCGCGCTTCTAATTATCCTACGTGGAAATTTCAAATCACTCCCAATTTTTTACAGCAACTTACTTGGCAAGTCCCCTACTTATAACTTTCGTTTCAGGGCCACATCATCAAATATGATGCCACATCAGCATGCTTTTTGTCAAGGTGTCTAAAAAGGCCCAAAAAAAAAGTGCTACCAATACTTGTGCATTCACATCATGGATAGTTGAACGCTGATGTGACATCACATGATTGGTTACTTTTTAGATCAAAAGAATACATTTTGTTTAATTATGGGTAGTCAAGTCACAACTATTGGCATTATATAAACAACTACTATCACAACTATTGGGCATTATATTAACAACTACTATCATAACTATTGAAACATGCTCAACTATTGGGTCCTCTCCTATAATTACTTATATTTAAAAAAAGAAATACCATGTAAGCAGATGGTGATAAACGTTAATGGATAGGCATGGGTGCGTTTTGTTGGGATAAAAGTCTGTATTTTTCATCTTTTAAATAACCGCATTTTGTACGAGAAACTTTACACGTTGGCCTGCCACCAAATAATTTAAGCCGAACAAGTCCACAAGCAGAGCACGTATATCCATTATTTCATAGTGTTTGGACACTGGACGCCCACATTCCGAAATCCGCCAAAAAAAATCAAAAAAGCAAAACTCGTAGTGGAGGAGTAGACTTGACAAGGAAAAGCAGAAAGAAATTCACTGCTCTTCCCGGTGTTTTATTCAAATACATTCTTAGTCCTGGAGCCGATAAGCACTGAATGAATGAATGAAATTTAATGACTCCACAAGACTATCAGTTTATGAGACCGAATGAATTTTAATGACGTTAGACCGTCGAATCTTTAATCATTTTTAAGTTCCTTCGAATTTATACTATTCGAAAAGAATAGCTTCCTACTTTGATGGCGAAAGCAAATTCAAGATATCTGGAATTTGTTCTGAATGGAGAGAGAAGAGAAGTAGATCTGTCTCAAATCCACCCATCAACTACTCTGCTCTCTTATCTTCGTTATCATACTGAGTACAAAGGAGCTAAACTTGGCTGTGGAGAAGGTAGGCCTCATCATCGATAAAATTTTAATTCAAATTGGATTCTCTGAAGCCTCTACTTTGCTTTATATGAATATTTCTTTTCTTGCTTTTTCTTTTGTTCGTTTTAGAGAACGCGGTGTTCTAGTTTTGGCAGAGACTGCTTGTACATAGTTTCACCCACGAAACACTTCATTGACAGATGATTTGTTAGCTTGTAACTTAAACAGAGTAGCAAATGCAACACAATTCCAGTTTAACTCCTATATTTGTAATAGTGGAGCTTAAATTGAGAAAAGAATGAATTTAAAGGATACACCACATTTCCACTTTTTAACTCATGTATTTGTAATGGATGGAAATTAAGCTGAGAAGTTAATAAAATCATAAATAAGTAAAGCAATTAAACAAATTTTGGAGAATTGGTTATAAAACTGGGCACTCATATGAGAATAACCTGAAGTAGTAGATACACTCCTAAATGTCAATTTGGGCTGAAGTAATCTAATTGTTTGCAGGTGGGTGTGGGGCTTGTGTGGTGTTCTTATCAAAATACAACGCTAATTCAGAGAAGATAGACGGATTTTCAATAAGTTCTTGCTTGACACTGTTGGGTTCTATAGATGGTTGTTCCATCACAACTTCTGAAGGCCTTGGGAATTGCAGGGACGGCTATCATGTTATCCACAAAAGGATTGCAGGTTTTCATGCATCACAGTGTGGGTACTGCACTCCAGGATGGTGCATGTCACTTTATGGTGCTCTTCGTCAGGCCAAAAGTAAAGGAACACATGAACTTAGACAAGGGTTTTCAAATCTTTCAGTTTTGGAAGCAGAAAAATCCATTGCAGGCAATTTGTGCAGGTGTACTGGTTACAGACCCATTGCTGACGTGTGTAAAAGTTTTGCAGCAGATGTTGATTTGGAAGACTTGGGTCTCAACGCCTTTTGGAAAAAAGAACTCCCGAACCCAAATAAACTTCCTAAATATGATCAAACTGCAGTCCATACAAATCCCAAATTCTGTAGCCAAAAGTATGAAGAATCTGGAACACCCACATTGAATTTTGCTTTTAAGGATGAGTTCGATGGAGAACGTCGTGTTTGGATTAGACCATCCAACTTGGAAGAGACTCTGGGAACTTTGAAAGAAACTGCCAAGGAAAATGTTGAACCTAAGTTGGTTGTAGGTAATACTAGTGCTGGGATCTACAAAAATGTAAGACCTAAAGTTTTTGTTGATATCAGTAATATCCCAGAGCTACAGATTATAAGAAGACATGAATTTGGGATTGAAATTGGAGCAGCTGTAACCATTGCCAAGCTTATTGAAGTCTTGGAGGATACAAATGATATTTTGGATCCTGGGAAATCAATTTATCCTAGAAATTTAATCTTTGAAAGCATTGCTAATCACCTAAAAAAGGTGGCCTCTGGATTTATTAGAAATACAGCTAGTGTTGGTGGTAATTTAATTATGGCCAAGAAATTGTCATTTGATTCAGATATTGCGACCATTCTCCTTGGAGCTAGTGCAACAGTCAAAATTATTTCAACTGAGAAAATAGAGTCTGTGTTAACCATGGAAGAATTCCTTGATAAACCTTGTCTTGATTCAGGGACACTGTTGCTATCAGTATGCATTCCATACTGGAATAAAGTTAGTAATTGAGTTGAAGATATTGACATCAATGGTAGTGTTGAATGTTATGAAAAACTATTCAAAACATATAGGGCAGCCCCTCGTCCGCTTGGTAATGCAGTGTCATATGCTAATGCTGCTTTCTTCGCTCAAATCTCACTCAATAAACCTCAAGGACATCAAATTGCAAAGAGTCTTCGGCTTGCTTTTGGTGCATTTGGGGTGAAGCATGCAATAAGGGCTAAAAGCATAGAAGAATTCTTAGTTGATAAAGTCATATCACCATCTATTCTTCTTGAGGCAATAGAAATGCTTAAAGTACATATCATTCCTGTGGAAGGTACCTCAAAATCTGCTTACAGGCAAAGTGTGGCTGTTGGTTTCCTTTTTGACTTCTTTTGTCCTTTTGTAAAGAATATGGTTCCTCCTTGCATTATTGATTCTCGAGAAGTGAACAATAGCCAGAGTGGGATTACTCCCAGCACTATGAATTGGTCTTGTAAACCGAAAAGTCTTACAAGTGGTAAACAAACTATGGAGTTTCTTCTCGAGTATCATCCAGTGGGCCAGCCTTCTTCAAAAGTAGCTGCAGAGCTTCAGGCATCAGGTAATGTCCTGTCCATTTGGATTTTTAATTATCAATACCTACAATCTGCATCACTGCTATGGAGCTAGTTATTCTAGATGAAATGAAACAATTAATCCTCACAAGACGGTCTTTTGTGCAGATGGTTTTAATAGCAGTCGAGAAGCTAAAGTAATCCGAAGGTGAACGTTGTATGGAAAATGGGTTTTCTGTTTTTGTATATGTGTCGCTTGAAATTAACTAAAATTAATCTTAAAGCCTTTCCTTGCTCTGATATGGATCTCCTAATGACTTCTGAAATATCCCAACTAGGATTTGCCCTAAAATTTCTGATTTCAAACTCAGAATTCTGCCCTAAATTTCTGCACTTTGATTTTCTGCTCCAAACCCTAGATTCTGATTTTAAACATGTCATCATAGCAAACAAATCCATATCCAAACATGACAAAATAATGATGGCAAAAGATGCTATACAATGACATTCATATCACCATGAATTACACCATGAAATACACAAATTAGACTCATCAAATAACATGCATAAGTCTGATTTTCTGACTGGAAGTCTGCTGCTATAAATCAGAAGATTAAAGTCTGATTATCACATTCAAATCAAGGGCTCCACATGACACAAATGCCCGGAATGCTGCTGATTAAATCAGAACCTAATACATAGGTTGTACATACCAAAGATTGATGAATTGATGCTCCTCAAACCTCCAAAAAGATGGCACTAAGTCTGTTACTAGGGTTTAGGGATTTGAAACCCTAATCAATGAAAAGGTGGCCTCCAAGAACCAATGTGCCCTCCACAAATGCAGCGATCTACTTAGGGCTAACCTAGTGCAAGGAAATACACTAAAATGCCAAGAAATGGATCCTACAAGGGTGGCACACAAGTCTGCTCTGAATGTTGCTCCAAAAGATGTGAAATTCTGCTCAATGGTGATGATCTAAGGCTGCTCCAAGATGGTGAACAGGTCTGCTCCAATCTGATGCAAAAATCAAACCCTAGAACTCCTCAAAATTCCCAAATTCGCCCTCCCATGCAAATAGCTCTTCTCCTACAATGTGGCGCTCCAACCTAGGGCCAAAACCCTAGCTTCAATGTAGCACAAACACCACAAATCTGCTGTCCCAAGTCTGATCTAAAATCTGATTTGCAATCTGCTCTTCCATTCCACGAATATCTCCAATGAAATGCAAGTAGACCTCCGTTATGAAGCCTTCCCAAGATGGATTAGGTTTTCCTCCAATTCACCTTATATCCTCAAGGGTTTTCATGCTTGGAATATGATGCAAATAAATTGCAGACCAAAAGGAATAAGATAATATGCTGAATGATCAAATGCCTCCTCAATGATCTAGTATTTATATCAAACTTGTCGTTTTCCTCCAACTGGGCCGACCCTTGGGCGCCCAATTTCCCCTTTAAAATGTGAAATCTTTTCCCTCTTATTTTCCCAATCAGGGCATACCACTTAAGGACATAATAATTATTATTTTATTACATTTTTTCCCTCCTTTATTCCCAAAAGGGGCCGCCCACCTTCATAGAAAAGTTATAAAAATATTTTGGCTCCACAACAATTAATAATAAATTATGGAAAATTAATTCCCAAGTCCACCTAGCCAAATAAAAAATTAATTGAGCCATAAAAGAATTATTTCCAATTATTCAAGGCTCAAACCAAATATTTGGGGACATTACAACTTCCTTGGCCTCATAATTTTACCCCTTAGGGAGTTTATCCCCATCTACCAAGCAAAGAATCTTAAAGTAAGGCCTTGGTGGCTGCATCACCTCTTGAGTTGCTGTCCACAACACATCATGATATACATGCTCCACAACATTGAAGTCATTTGTGCTTCAACAATAGGGGAAATCTATCTATTCTTTTACAAGATATTTTTTTAAAGATTTGCCTTTGTTGATTTTACAATGTCTCTAATAGTTTCTACTTCAATTAGGAATATAAAATAGGATTGAATCTTTCTGCTCTAAATCAGAATCAGACTTATACAAACTGAAATTATAATAGAAGAAGTAACAAGAAAGATTAGCAGAGAAATAATGACTCTAGATGTATCTTGGGAAAACCCTTTTGGATAACAAATCAGCCTCAAATGTGGATCCCACTATGTTAACTTTGAACAAGTCTGACAATACAATGAGATGCCCCAACAAATGATTCAGCACCAATGTCAACACTTCAGCAGGATACCTATAGCCAATCCCACACTCTAAACCTGCAATTCCTTCCAATGCAATACTAAACCTCTATCCCAAGGCCTATAATTATAGGTGATAAACCATCCAAGAAACCACATTTGGTTTCAACACAACCATGGTCTTGTAAAATATCCCAACCAATTTTTTCAATTTTTTCACCGAGTCACAACAATGCAGAAAACACCCATTAGGGTTAGTTCAATCAAACCAACAGTTACAATTAACTCGTTGCCAAGAATATGCACTCAATCTCAACAAGAGAGAGGCTGTCATATGGCAAGAGGATCGTTAGTACATTAAATCAAACTGCAACTGAAAGTAACTCAACACCAAGTATGTGCTACCCAATCCAGAATGGAAATGAGGCGACCATATGGCGGAGGTATAAGGAATTACAAATGCAACTTCAGAATGTAAAGTAGGCGGCAAGCCAGCCTCTTCCACTTATCTAGTGGGCATTACAAGCATGATAAAGCAAGATTAAGAGAAATGTTGACAGTACTACTATTCAACTTACAATGAGAAGTAGAATACCTGCAAGATCAAGGATTAGAGCTCTTCAAATTGCTGCAATAGTAAATGTGTCTTCCACAAGGCCTATTATGACTTCCTAATACCAACCCTTCACTTAAAAAGCAACTTCTCAAATCTGATATGACAGAACAACAACTTGAAATGCAAACCAGCAACCCTAGAACCCACTAAAATACTCACAACTCACTCAATACTTGCCAGAATGACATGAGACTAGATGCAAATGAAAGCTAGGATGATGACAATGAATTCCAAGCTGAGAAATGACCAACAAAATGCAGTATTATTTTTGTGCACACTTTCCAAGACAGCCCCAAAATGGTGCAGCCATGAAGAGGGGCGATTTTTAAATATAAAATTCTAGACACCTTTTAAAAATCTGGAAACTCCCAAGAAGGGTCGCTCCAAGCTGGAAAACACAATGGAAAACTACCCAGAATGATAATATTTTTATTTCCAAAGATATGAGCAATTCATACATTCAGCTATGCTATTCAGCAACTTCAAAAAGAGACAGAAAATGCAAAACTAGAACTCCAAAATGCAAGATACTCAACTGAAATGCAAGACAAACCTATTACAAACTATCTCTCAACTAGTTGCTATCTTTCAAGCAAGAAGTGAGCCAAGCTAGGAGGCATTCATTCCTCAAAGCAATCCAAAGCACCATTTCCAGCATAACAATATTCAAGTCAGAAGAAGATAAATGAATGAGGACCCAAGACCTCCTTTTATAACTTTGTGAAGACTCTCCAGAAGCTTCTAGAAACCCTAACTTTTCAAATTTGAAATAACTCATTTCCCTCCAAAGATGGCGTCCCATTTTCCAAGCAATATTTGACTTTAATTTTAAATTAATTCCCTCCTCAAAGAAGGCGCCCAACTCAAGCATGAAATAGACCTTTGAATAATAATAAACTTCCTTCAATGAAGCGCCCACCCTTGAAGAACACCTTTTAAGAACAACTTGAAGTGATGTAGCTAGGCCAAGGGGGGAGTCAACATTAAAATATAACATTAACATAACATTATTTAAATAAAATGAACTTATCTCTCCAAAATGCATCCCAAGGCCAAAATTGATCAAACCAACTGAGTTGACTGAAGATGAGAGCCATCCGTGCCGAAACCAACAGGACCACTGTCAGAAATAGAATTTACTAAAAATAGTAAATTCCAGAAAGTTGCCCGGATCAAGGTGCATGCGATACCAATGCGAAGCTTTCTGAAAACCCAAAAAGAATCCGCAATCCAAAATCCCAAACTCCAGGATGTAGCCGTCGTAACTTACTAAAAATAGTAAGTCCGGAAAGGTTGCCCGACGCAGTTGCAAGTCATACCTCTGCAAAGCTCTCTGAAAACCCAGAAGGAATCCAGAATCCAAACAACCAAACTCCAACAAGCAAAACCCTGAATCATCAAGAGAACCCACCAAGCAGCCGGAAACCCTAATTATGCCACTGACTAGCCAACAGCACACTGGGAATAGGCTACCAATCACTGAAAAGTGAAGTGCTAAAAACGGGGACATTACAATCCGCCCTTCCCAAAATTGCTTGTCCTCAAGCAATACCACCATAACTCCAGAAAAGTTAAGACTGATCCATACCAAAACAAGTATGATCCCAGGTTCCCAAATCCATCTCAGGAAGGACCCACCATGCCGATGCTGCACCACTCTGATCACATTAGTGAAAACATCATGCCAATGCTGCACTAACCTTCCTTGTAACCCCAAAGTGTTACCATCCATGATACTCAAACTGAAAGATCTTAAAGGACTAAGATCAAGATCATGCAACGTCTCATGTCCAGGATGCCCCAAATTCAACAGTAACAACCATACCATTGTCAACCACAATTCTAGGAAAGGATAGATAGGTCTCTCAAATCAAAATCAAACTCCTCAGTATACCACCATACGGTAAGAAACGGAGTCATGACTGCAAATGTGACATCTTCGAATCTTCTTGCAAGGAGGAAAGCAATCCCTTGCAAGAGCTCAACAAATTCATACTTATGTCTCCACATGGAGCTACTATGCCTCATCTGAATTATACTGATACCACCATGAAGACTACAGAAAACTCTCATAGTTCCAACCTCATGAATCTCAGAATGATGAATCAAAACAAGTGGTAGTTCGCTGTCCTGAACCAACAATGAGAGAGAACTATCAAAGTTAACATCACAAGCCTCCATAAGATGAACCCCGAGAATAGAATTGGTGTGAAGGAACAAATAGTCTCTGCTGTTCAAGGCTAAAGTCAGCGAAGAGCAATCTGATTTTAGTACTTCACACAAGAAAAAACAGCAGCACCAAAGAAATTCCCAAGTGTGAGTGTATGAGATGAGCATAGAGTTGCAAGTTAATCCCTCAAAAATGGCAGGAAAACATACTAGAGCAATCTCCAACTGAAAACTACCACCTCTTTGGCAAGTAATGAAGGACAAACTCTTCCAAATGAGAGTAACTCCACAAGTAAAGTGGCTGGTATGCCTTCAACCAGCAAGCACGTGTCCCAAAATCTGCCCTTGTATTAGCCGAAGGTCACTCTCAAGAGCATACGATCGTTCATCTCTCCAATCTATACTCAAAATTTCTCTCCAATCCATTTGTTGATGAACAAACGGAACCATCAAGTGGCTGGGAAAGAAAGGAACATCACCAACAAATCTGGAAATTTGATCCTTATCCCTCCAAAAGTCCTTTCCACAAGTAATAAGCTCCATCAACCCATGTTGAGAATCCCAAGCATGGATGCCCAATTGAAAATAATCTCCAACACTCCAGAAAGGAAAAATAGCACATCTCTGAGTGCAGGTCAAAATCAAGTGTACACCTGTAAAATTGGTATTCCCTCTGATGAACCTCTGAAACCAATCCATGAAAGCTTCAACAACATTGGAGCATGAAACATTAGGTGATCTCAAATCCAACTCCCAAAATATACTAGTAAGTGCCACAACATCATTCAACCAAAGGGGTGGATTGTCTAGCATGTAAACACCATGTTTTGGACCCCCTTTCTCCCTTACATCATGAGTAACAAGTCTGGTTTCTTCACTCCTTGCTGCTGTAATGGAACTATGAACAGCTACCAAACTATGTTTGGACAACATCTTGATGTCAAGGGTGCTAGTCACATCTTGATTCAACAATTCCCAAGTCGAGACTACATCCTCAATCCTTCTTAAGCATTCTTGTTCAAACGTTCTTCGCGGAAGATTGCCAATTGCAAGGAACGAATCTCCTTCATGTTCGGCTTGCAAATCTTCAATAAGCTGAAAATCACATTCCATCTTGTGTTGGGAAACTTCATCAGGATCCCATTTCGTGCTATTATCAACTGATGTTTCATCTTCCATCACAAAAAGAGGATTATCATAAGTTTCCTCAGCACCCACTTCAAAGAGAGGATTGTTAAAAACATGAAATTCTCTTCTTTCATCTTGCTGCTCCAAATCTACACATGCAACTTCCGACTTTCTTGAGACACTTCCAAGATCAAACTCCGCTTGAAGACTATCAAGCTCTCCAATCACTTGTTTGATTTCTTCAGCTCTGTGTGCACCGTCTTGCTCCTTGAAAAGTTTGAAGTCAGCAAACTGGTCTTCAACCTCCGTTAGAGCCAACTGAGTTTCTTTCAACATGTCCTTTGTTGATTCGAGCTCCAGAGTGAGCTCATCAATCCTACTCTCCTTTTCTTGGAAAGCACTAAAGGTCTTCTTTGCAAATTCAATGGCATGATCCCGATCTTCAATCAAGTGTAAGTACGCCGATTTCAATGTCTCTAAGGAGTCTTTGACATGTTGCAAATTAGGGAGAGTAACTTCATCCTTAATCCTTTTCAATCTCTCATCAAATTGAACCTTCCAGTAGAGATCTTCAACCAAGCTATGTGTGTGATCAAACATGGATAGAGCTTGCACTTCCTTGTCAATGGACACCTTGAATTGTCTCTCCCACTCATAAGAATGCGAAGATGGTGAACTGCTGATAGGTTGCAACTAAAAATCAGAACCCTGTCCCTTGCCTTTGCTGCCCTCAATGCTGCTCCAACATCCTTGTACTTTACCACCAACATGCGGATAATGCTCAATGCCATGGAGATGATCATTCTCCATGATTTCTTCGACTCTATTTTTGCAATCAGCTTCTTGAATGGAAAAATCAGACTTGTGTTTGTAAACCTCTTTAACTCTCTCCTCTTCAAGAGCCATATGATCTTCAAGCTCTTCTTCTTCATCACCGTCTTCTTGGTCAAACATTATAGCAGCATCCAACTTGCTAAGTGAATCATAATCGTCCGCTGTTCGGAAAGTTTCTGTAGCAACATACTCTTCTTTAGTGGCTGCAACCACTTCAAAGAGATCATTATGGAGCTTCGTTGAACACTCTTCTTCTTCAAAAACAACTTCCTCTTCAATGGCCACCTCATAGTTTGCAATGCAATCTGATTTTTGATCTTCATCTGGATCAAAGGGAAATTCATCCCACAAAGGTTCTTTATCATACCTTGGTGCCAACACACCCGAATCCCAAATGCCAAGGGGTTGACTGAGATGATCAACAGGAAGAGGTTTTTCATGCTTCACTGGAAGTATTGACTCAATGAATAAGTCAGATCCTGAATCTCTTAAGCTGATATCTTCAAAAACATTTTCTTCCAATGGTTTGGTTTGCTGGTCAAACCCAAGTCCAACAATGTCACCACAAAAATGAAGTGAAGATTCTTCGATGCTTGTTGTTTCAAAAACTTCACCTTCATTATCTTTTATGGAACCAACATGAGAAAGTATGTCGCTGATTTCTTCATGTGGAACTTCTTGGGGAGTTGAGACAACAACAAGAGTAAAATCTTTCATCATCACATCTTCAACATGACCATGCATGAACCCATTGGATTCATCTTCAAATCCACTAATATTTCCTTCATCTTGCTCTTCTTCAACAAACTCATCCCACACAACCGTTCTGCCAACATCTTCTGTGAAGTCATTCGTCTCAAGAACTTCATTGGATGAATCCTTGTTAGGACTCAAGACTGTTGTCATGTTCTCTTCACAATACTGCTCTTCATCACTTGCTATCACATGCAAGTCAAGGGGCGTATTATGGAGCTCTTCCACACACTCTTCAACTATCACAGTTTCTTCATCGAGCTCACGATCAATATGAGGTGACATATGCACCTTGCTTGTACCATCAAAATGTGGTAGCGTAACTTTGTTGATGGCATGCTGTAAGTTCCTCTGCATTGTTGGTCTCCTCTGATTATAATATCTTCCTTGACCTTTATTCTTTCTTTTAAGGTCAACAAAGTCATTGTAAGTCATGTCACGCTTGACTTCATCAGGAAGGGAATTATACTCAGCATGATTTTGTCTTTCATTGTCCACAAATGACAGAGTTTTTTGGGTCAGGTTGAGAAATATTTGGAGTCAAGAAAGTGGGTTTGAATGGTCTTGAAGAGATGTATGTGTTATTTGAAGTAGGCTGATCCCAATTACCATTATGCTGATTTGAAGCACTATGCTCTCCTGCAGGCCTTGTATTGCTCTGAAGATTGTTTTGCAGTATTGTATTTTGACCCATCCTTCCCAACATAAGGGATATCATATCCATCATTGAGTCTAATTTCTTATCCAACCTTCTTCCTCTTTCCTCCCTGTCACTGGATAATCTCTCATTTTCTGGTTGCATTTTTGTTTCCAGAGAAGATTCACAATGTGCTCTTAGGTGCTATTTGTTTTTTTTTCCAAGAATCTGCCTCGCCAATCGACTGGCTTTTTTTCATAAGATATAGGATTTTGCCCATACCACCGAAAATATAACGGTTAATTTTTTTTTTTTGTAATTCGCTTACAAACAACATGCAATCTGCTAGGGGTTGTAGTAAATAACTAAACAATGCGATGCGTAATTCAACTGGGCCAAAGAATGCACCCGCTTGACGGCGAACATATGGTCAGAGGATCTCAATGCGTGCTGAAAGGTAACTCTAACCAAGAATGTGTCCAAGATGGATGAACATATGGTCAGAGGATCCCTACCAACTACAAGTGTTGAAAGTAAACTCAACACCCAGAATGTGCTTTCAATCCCGGAGTGGGAATGGAGCTACCATAGGGCGGAGATGCTAAGAAACTACAATGCAAATCAACTATAAATAGGCGGAAAGCCAGCCTCTTCCACTTATTCAGTGGGTATTACAAAGCATGATGAGAATGATGAGAAGAAATGCTGACAGTACTACTGTTCAGCTTACAATAATATAGAGAATGCCTGCAAGAACAAGGATTAGAAGCTCTTCAATTGCTGCAATAGTAAATGTGACCTCCACCAAGCTTAGTAAGACTTCCTAACACCAAACCTTCACCAAAAATGCACTTTCCAAAATCTGATATGACAGAACGGCAACTTGAAATGCATAACCAGCAACCCTAGAATCCACTAAAATGCTCACAACTCACTCAATACTTGTCAGAATGACATGAGACCTGATGCAAACGAATGCTAGGATGATGACAATGAAGACTAGACAAAGAAACAACTGGCAAATTGAAGTATTTTTTTTCTAAACACTTGCCAAGCAGAACAGAATGGTACAACCTCTTGAAATGTTCTACCAACAAGATAAAATCAGATTCTTCATTATAAATCACCAAAATTTGCACAAATGGGTGCCTAGGGCATAGAAATGGTTCTAGCCAATACCCAGAACAAATATATTTTTATTTTTTGATTTATGAGCAAAAACAACATTCAGCAACTTGAAGTCAGCAACTCTTAAACTTCATTAACATGCTATAAATTGAACTACAAATGCAAAACAACTTCTACAATGCAAAATCTCACTACAAATCCACTCAACATAAGCAAACTTCTCCACTAGGTGCTATCTCTCAAGCACGAAGTTGAGCCAAGGCTAGGAGGCTTTCATTCCTCAAAGCAGTCCAGCACCATTTCGGCAGCATAACAATATTCAAGACATAAGATAATCCAAATGAGGACCCAAGACCTCCTTTTATAACTTTGTGAAGACTCTCCAGAAGCTTCTAGAAACCCTAACTTTTCAAATTTGAAATAACTCCATTCCCTCCAAAGATGGCGTCCCATTTTCCAAACAATATTTGACTTTAATTTTAAATTAATTCCTTCCTCAAAGAAGGTGTCCAACTCAAGCATGAAATAGACCTTTGAATAATAATAAATTTCCTTCAATGAAGTGCCCACCCTTGAAGAACACCTTTTAAGAACAACTTGAAGTGATGTAGCTAGGCCAAGGGGGGAGTCAATATTAAAATATAACATTAACATATTATTATTTAAATAAAATGAACTTATCTCTCCAAAATGCATCCCAAGGCCAAAATTGATCAAACCAACTGAGCTGATTGAAGATGAGAGCCATCCGTGCCTAAACCAACAGGACCACTACCAGAAATAGAATTTACTAAAATAGTAAATTTATGTGTCGCTTTAATCAAAGTGCATGATACTAATGCAAAAGCTCGAAACCTGTAAAGAATCATAATCCAAAATCCCAAATTTAGGATGTAGTCGTTGTAAATCTCATTAAAAATAGTAAGTCCGTAAAGGTTGCTTGACGCAATGGGTAAGTCATACCTCTGCGAAGCTCTCTGAAATCCCAGAAGGAATCCAGAATCCAAACAACCAAATTCCAACAAGCAAAACCCTGAATCATCAAGAGAACCCACCAAGCAGTCGGAAACCCTAATTCTGCCACTGACTAGCCGACAACACACTGGGGATAGGCTACCAATCACTAAAAAGTGAAGTGCTAAAAATGGGGACATTACACTTAGCAACCAACATTTCCTTATGTTGAAGTAGATTTCCATCCATGCCATGCTTTTTTTTGTAAATCCATTTTACGCATATGACATCTTTTCCTTGCGGGAAATCCAACAACTCCCTAGTAGTATTATTTTCAATAGCTTCAATCTCTTTACCCATAGCTATAAACCATACTTCATCCTTGATTGCTTCATCAAAAAACATTGGACCAATACTTCTGAGAATAAAGCAAAAAGTAAAAAAGAATTTGATGTTTCAACATTAAAATCAGCTTCATATATATCTCTTAAACTCCTTGTCTTTCATTGCAATAAATTTTCCAATATAGGATCTGATGAGTTGGTTCTATCAACTCAATTTGATGGACTTTTTGATGATTTTATGGCTAGAGTTCCTTGTGGATTTTTTGTGTGGGTGTAAAATTCTAATTTCTTGAAATTCTTGTTGTAGAATGAGATGTAACTTGTGCTACAACTTTTTTTCCATGTCCAGGAGTGGAAGGAGGTATTGCTTGATGAATATGTTTTTGTTCTAACACATAATTGGTAATACCATCATGTGAATTAGTTTCTGCTATACTTATTATTTTTTCTACACTTCCATCCCATGCTTCATTCTCCACAAATTTCACATCTCTATTGATTATGACTTTTCTTGTATTTGGATTAAACAACTTGTAAGCTTTTGTATCTTCTGAATACCCAACAAAAATACATTTCTCACCTTTGTTATCCAACTTCCTTCTTAGCTCTTCAGGCACATGAGCATATACAATGTAGCCAAAGACTTTGAAGTCTACAACATTATGCCTTCTACCACTCCAAGCCTCTTGAGGAATTACATTACTTATACTTGTAGTTGGACATCTATTTAAAATATAAACAAAATTTTCTACTACTTTAGTCCAATATTCATTTGGTAAATGCTTTTACTTCAACATACTCCTTTCCATTTCCATGATAGTTCTATTTCTTCCTTCATCCACACCATTTTGTTGAGGTTTGTAATGGGATGTAAATTGTTTGTGAATACTATGTCTACAAAAATTTAGAAAATCATTAGAACTATACTCACCACCTCTATTAGTTCTTAATATTTTGATGTAGAAACCAATTTTCTTCTCAACATTTAGAGCTTTGAACTGCTGAAAGACTCCAAAAGTATCAAATTTATGCCTTAAAAATATACCCATGTCTTCCTTGTATAGTCATTAGTAAAAGTTAGAAAATATGTACAACTTCAAATGGAAGGAGTTTCCATTGGTCCACATATATATCACTCAAAATGAATAATCTCAAGTGGTTTACATGCTCTTTCTGATTTTCTAATAGGGAAGGCCTTTCTATTTCGTTTACCCAAGATACACACTTCACATTCTCTTTTTGGTTTTTTAATCAATGGCAACCCCTTAACCATTTCTTTCTATGCAACAAATTCAGACCTCAAAATTTTAAATGGCCAAATTTTAGATGCCATAACCAAGATTCATTCTATACCACTGATTGAAAAGTTGTTTGAACAATTACATTACCATTTTTTTCATCTTTGGTTCCAATTTATTCCTTTCTAGAGCAACCCTGTTGTATTCTGAACCAACCTCGATCTTTTCCAAAGCAACTTTGAGAGGTGTCTTATAAATTTTAAGCCTTAAACATTGTTCCAAATTGTGTATTTTCTAGCATATGATAAGCTTTAGCTACATTACTTTTGATATCAGGTTCCAACCTCAATGGGAACATTCTATTTTTTGTCATTTGTACCTCTGCTATTAGCTAAGTACTAGGAACTTTATCAATAATAACATGTGTTATCCTTCATATAAATTATATATACTATTTTCACTAACTAACCAATACTCATCAAATTATGTTTCAAACTAGCAACATAAAAAACATCATGAATGACCTTTTGCTCCCCCTTTTTGGTTAGAATATCAATAGTCCCTTTTCCCATAACATTCACTTGATTATTATTATTGCTATAGCTAGAATGTAAATACCAAATGTCATTTGGAATCTCTTGAACCATATTGCATTCAATGGGTGATTATGTAGAAATTGCTTCTGCAATCTTTGTGCATATAATAAACACATAATATTTTGTAAAATTTTCTTAGGGATTTTGATTTTTTCTTCCTTGGTCATGTTGTTTCTTTCTACATTTAGAAGAATAGTTACCATACTTCTTACAGTAATGGTACTAAACATGTGACTTGTCTTGTCTTTGACCAACTGAATGATTATGAGAGTGATCATTGTTATGTCCTCTTCCACCTTGATTTGTAGGACTACTGCTACATCCTCTAAATGTGTTTCTTCCTCTACCCCTAGGAGTGAATCTACCTTTACATCTTCCATGGCTTATTGAAGTCTGAGATGAGAATACATTTTCTATGGAAGTGTGTGATCTATTTAGCCTTTGTTCATGATTTATCAAAGAGGCATGCAATTTATCCATTGTCAACTAAGTTAAATCCTTAGTTTTGTCTATAGTAATAACTAAAGGATCAAATTTAGTAGGCAAAACTCTTAGCAAATTTTCAACTATCTTTGCTCTTCTATTGTTTTCCCATGAGATTTTATTTGATTCACAAGCCCAACAACATGTGTAAAAAATGGTTCCATAGAATCTAAATCTTTCATACTTATGTTCTCAAAATATCTTCTAAGTAATTAGAGTTTTGTAGTTTTAGCTTTTCCTTTACCTTCATAGGTTGTTTGTAGTGTATCCCATGCCTCCTTTCCTTGTGTTACTATTACAACTCTTGGTAGTATGCTTTCATGCATTGCTTGATGAATGTAGAAAAAGGATTTTCCATCCTTCTTTCTTTGCTCTTTCAAGAGATCTTTCTCTACCTGTGTGAGAGCATTATAAGCTGCTTGGTCTACTAGTTTTGCATAGCCATTCTAAACAATCTCCTAGACATCTTGAGATCAAAATAGGGCTTTCATGGTCAATGATCAATACTCATCATTTTTACCTATGAAAATGGGGGTTTACAAAATAGAAAAATCAAAGCACTAGATGTGGAAGTTGAGGAAGCCATTAATGGCTATCAAATAGAAAAAATAGCAAACCGAGGAAAATAGAGAGATAAAGAGCTTAAACTCAAGCTCTGATACTAGATGTGGGGAAATGGGTAGAGGATTTAATATGAAAACAGAGAAACATTTAAAGAGCATACATACACTAGTAAAAGGAACAAATGCAAAGCATTTAAATGCTACTCATAACACAAATTTAAATAGTAGAAAATAGACACAATAAAATTTATATTTCAGCTTGAAACTTATAGTAGATCTTCAATGCTTTGTCTTCTTCCTTACACCATGTTCTTTCTTGTTGCAGAGTTGTGTTGCTCTCTTTCTGCTTTTTTCATGTTGCAAAATGATCCAACAAAAATAGTAATAAAACTAAAAGGCTATTGTGGACAAAAAGGAGAATAAAATATTACTATTTTTACTACCCACAAAGTGTGTGAGAGTAAATATGGAGTTAATGCATAATAATAAAAAATATATCTCCCTAAATCTTTTCCAAAAATATTTTAAATAAAGTTTCCTTAAACATAGATACAAAGACTTATCTAGAGGGAATTAGCATAATAACTAGTTGAGAGTACATATTTCTAACAACTATGATCCTACAAGGGTATCGGGTAGCATCCCTTTGTATTACTATTGTTGTCCAGATAAAAAATTTCTAGAAGACATGTGCAACTACCATTTACAAATGGATAGCTATTGATATCGCACATCACAATGTCCTCTTACTAATGAGACAACACACTGATGGCCAAGAGTAGATAAGTAGTATACAAGAGATGGATTAGTGTGTGTGTAGAAGCCACAAATGCATACATAGATATGGAAATAAAATTAATGCAAATGCAAGTTTTGATGAAATGAAACAAAAAAATTGCTTGTGGGAGCTTTGGGACAACCTCCTTTGGGACAACCCTGTTATGCTTTTTTTATAGCTCGGATACTTTGTTAGACTATGTTTTATGTTGTGGTTATTCTATCGCTGACAGTGGAGCGATGATAGACTTTATTGATGTGATGACACATTATATGCATGATGATTTTGTTAATATGTTTTATGTTTGCATAGATGCTTAGTTGTGATGACATTGCTATATTTTCTTATCGTAGTTTAATTGATATATTATCTCGTCAGTTGATGTGACACTGTATTGGTGAAGAGAACGGTATTGCATCACTCGCTTGCGAGTGCCCTGTGATTTCCGCAATTCTCTCTTCACGGTGTGTATGATTTACTATATGTATACATGTGCGACATTTGCTTGTTTACAGGATTGCAGGTACAGGACATTAGCTTCACCTGGTTTCACAGGTCTGAGCATGTCTACTACTCAATAGTAATATTGGGAGATAGTAACGGGTTACCTAGTCATACCTTTACCCTAGTACAGTGTGTCGTCAGTTTGAACTTGGTCTTAGTTTTATCGTTGTTGTTCTGGGTATTTTATTCTTGTGCAAATTTAATTTAGATTAAATGTGTATTTAATTTTAAATATTTAATTAAATGAATTATTGTTGTGAGGGCTCTAAAATAAATAAATAAATAAATAAATTTATTTTGGTTATGTTGATTGAGTAAATTTTATTATTAAAAATAAATGGTAATTAAATAAGTAAAAATATTTAAATTGTTTGATATTAGTAAATTGTATTATTATATTTAAATGCATGTGAATGGAAAATATCTAAATTGTTGAGGGAAAAGATATTTTAGATATTTTGTTTAGATAACTGAGAGTTAGAATTTTTTTATCTAATTGTTGAAAATTCATTCACAGAAGAGGATTTTTGAAAAAAAAAAAAAAAGTTGTTTCACGGGAAAAAAGTTTAGTATGGGTTGTGGAAAATTGGTGAGGAAGTTGTGGATCTCTCAAAGAAAATTGTTTTAGAATTATTTTGTTGTAGAATTGTTGGCTGTGTTTTTGGTTGTGTCTTCTAGAATGAGGCAATTGCATTAAAGAAAGCTTTGGCTACATTGGGAATTGAAATTATAGAGAAGTTCGACAATATTTTCTTGAGGCAACATTCTTCTGTAACAGGTTTTTTACTGTTTTTGTGAAATTTGAAATTGAAAAGTTATTTTATTACTCTAATGCAAATTGGAAATGTTTTAGGAAATGATTTTTCAATACTGTAGAAGTTCTTGTTTCTGTTTTTTAAAAGATTGTCGTGAAAATGAAACCTCTGTAGAAAATAATTAAATCCTCTGTGTAATTTGTTTATTCGAAATAGATTTATACAAGAGGAAATTATAGTGGAATTATTGAACCTCTGTTGAATTTAAATAAAAACTTAGAAACCTCTTCCTGTGAAAACATAATTTATTCTTCTGTAGAAAATGATAAATTACTGTTGAAGATTTAGATCTTTGTAGGGAAAGATTTTTAACACGATAGAAAATTTAAAAGAAAGTATTTGAGAAATTAGAAAAACCTCTGTAGGATTGAAAATGAAATCTTCTGAGAAAACCAAAATAATTGGAAACCTCTGGTAATTTGAAAATCAAAACAACAAAGAGAGTGCGTCACTAAATTAATCATAACTCGAAATTTACGAACTGGGTAGGGCTGAATTTTTTATATGTTTTAAACGATTTGATTGCGCACCTTCAATAAAAATTTCAGAGAAACCAAATCCGAAAACAAAAGTTATTAAAGTCGCAAATACATGATTTATGATTAGGGTTGTCTGAAAATTGTTATTTTATATTTTTATATTTATTTATTTGTTTAAAAGTATATATTAGAAAAATTGCATATAATTTTATGATATTTAAATGTATTTTTAAATAGGTGCATGCACATGCACAATTTGATATTTTAAAATAAACATTGGAAAATAATAATTAGATTATGTAATTATAATATATATATATATTTATTTAAAAGAAATATTATATTGTTAATTAATGCATGCAATGCACAAGTAGATGTTTTAATTAGAAATATCATATATTTAATTAAGGAAATTGAGTTAAGTATTAAGAGCAGTTGAAATTTGGAAGTGAAATATTTAATTATTTCGTTATTATTTTATTAAATTGAAATAATGTTTGGATGATGTATTTTAATATGCAAGAATTGATTGTAATGGATTTAGGAAATCTGAAGGATAGATTTGTTATTTTGTTGAATTGTATTTGAAAGACACATGTTTTTGTAATTATGTACTGGGGGGAAATATATGTCAATATGTGAATCTAAGTCTTCCAGAGTCGTAAGTGTGAAAGGGTTATGGTAACTTTAGTTCACCCTTTGAGTTTCTTGGGTAGTGCACGTATTGGGTTTTCTATATTGGACATCCATCGAGATGTGTTACCTTTTGAGGTGTATTGGTTTTTTTTGTTATCAGTTCTTAGTGCACTGTCTACCCTTGACATGTAGTTTGAGTTATGTGTTGTTCGATAGGGGAGTGGCTTTCAGCGAGGGCCGGGACACAAAGTGGTCCCAGGACAACTCGTGTGGGAGTCAGTATAATCAAGTGGGAATTAAATAATCTATTAGCTTAACACATATAACAAGATATTTAGTCTCGCTCATTGGCTCAAGGGCTTGTACGAGACTTGAGATGAGTCAGGAAAGCCTAGAATGGCAAGATCATTATCTTGTCCTCTCGAAAGATAACCGATTCTGCACTGGTGTGCATGTGGGGCCGAAATCGTAAGAGGTTACCAGGATAACCCTAGAGAGGGGGTCGGGACCTAGGAAGATCTCCTTTGGATAACCAATGCAACCTTTGTGATGACACTCCTCCTATGTCAACAACCAGTTTACTGTATTGTGTTGGTAATTGATTTTGTGATTCTGGAAGCAATGTGACCCTAATTCTTATTTATATATTCTATGAATTTTTTTGTATATTGCCTATGTCTAGAGGTAATAGGTTGTCTTGGTTTCCTGTTACTATCTCCTAGCATAGGGGCTGGGCCTACGGGTACCAGATGGTTGGGTGGCATGCATCTTACACTGTTGAGTTTCTCTTCCGTTCATGATGGCGAGATCTTCTTGTTCAAGGAGCTCGTGTGGTTCTCTGGAGTTGTTCTTCTCCTTCTTCATTGTAACTGTGGATCTATATGTATAATTGTAATACCTCATTTGTATCGAGGTGAACCTTTGTGATGTAATTGTAATAATATTTATGATCTATTCATTATTGGATTTAATGGTGTTGTATATGTGGAAATATGTTCAATACATTTCTATGTGTTAGCTTTATCTTGTAATGGTTTAATGCTTTGTTGTAAGTTGTATCTTGAGTTTAAAATTTATATGCTATGGTTGGTTAAATTTTATAAGTAATTGTGTTCACATGTAGACGCATTACGTAGCCTAGAGGATGTATGTGGTTAGAGTAGGAAACTTTACTCGTCTTATTTTAACTTTTAAGAAAAAAAATTAGTTGTACTTTCATAGTATTGCATAGTCCTCTAGGTTGTGGGACAGGGTTTTAGACTTGGTATCAGAGCCTAGGTTTAAATACTGGGAACTCTGGGTTAATTTGGAAATCATTAAGTTTTTGCGTAGGATTTAAGTTAAATATCTTGTCTTACACCTTGGTGTGTTTGTGTAGGATCATGCCACCTAGGAGAGGTCGAGGTCGTGGTCATGGCCGAGGAGGCAGACATGGGGGTAGTCAGCAGAATTCACCTCCACATGTTGTTCATAATTCTGACCATGAGGAGCAGCAGGCTTCTCAGAACATTCTGAGAGGTGGTGTTCAGGATCTAGGTCCACCAGGGATCGAAGGCACATAGTTGCATCAATTATTGGAGGAGACTCTTGCCCGTCTTGGACCGAGGCAGGAGGTAGATCAGATTGTTGTCAGAGAGAGTGATGTACCAGCTCAGTCAGATGTAGTTGTAGCTGCACATATGAGGGATTTACTTAGGGCTCGACCTCCCATATTCAATGGACCAGGCAGTGGTTTAGAGGTAGAGACCTGGTTGATTGACCTAAACCGATGCTTTGCTATGCACCCTTATGGTAGCAATACTAGAGCCAGATGTGCGATTATGCACCTGAGAGGATTTGCCTCCACATGGTGGAGATTGGAGGAGGAGAAGCTCCATATTGATATTGGTACCGTGTCTTGGGAAATGTTTCTTGAGAGGTTATGTGCCATATTTCTCTCAAATCATTGGTGACAGTGCCGTGGGGATGAGTTCCACACACTATGATAGATGACTATGTCAGTGGAGTTGTACAAGCGTCATTTTTATGAGCTCAAATAGTACGTAGGCATAGGCGATGGCGAGGGCATGTTGGTGCAGCACTTTCTCATGGGCTTAAATGCCTGAATTAGTGGTGTGCGGGTTTTCGAACCCAAGACCATGGAGGCGGTAGTGGATAAGGCCAGACTCATTGAGGAGAACTTGGTGATGGCCTTAGGTGGTCATGTTGGAGTATAGGTTGGTAGCACTTCAGCCGCAGGGACTAGTGCACACAGTGGACAGCCACAGGGAGCTGGACCACCTAGGGCATAATAGACACCAGCACAGAGTGGACAGTACCAGAGCTCTCAAGGAAAACAAAAGGATTTTCCACCTAGATAGAATGATAGATATCAGACAAGGGGTGACCAAAATCGGAGGCGTGTTAAACGCTTCAGTAATGCATAGCCAGCACAGGGTTCTCAGTCTACCTTTAGGGGTAGTGTTCAGTAGTCTAGTGCACCTTCTGGTGGTAGGGGCTATGGTAGAGGTACCAGGTGTTTCGCTTGTGGCCAACACGGTCACATAGCTTGACAGTGTCCCAATAAGGGTACATCAAGATATACACAGAGGCTAGTGGTGTCAGAGCTAACTATAGGGGATGCAGGCAGCGGACACCGTGTATTTGCTGTGGTTGATAACCATCAGGCTGACCACCAATGTACAGTGGTGGAGTCTACAAGTATGTTACAGGGTAACCAGGTTACCATATTGTTTGATTCAGGAGCCTCCGACTCATTTATTTCATCATCTATTGTGGCACGTGATAGACTGGGAGCAGTGAGGCAAGAGGGTAAGTGGCAGGTTGAGTTAGCCTCAGGTGCTAGGGTTGCAGTACATTCCTTTGTACCAAATTGCAGATTGGAGATTGGTTCTTTCCACACCACTGTAGATCTCTGTGTTATACCATTAGGTTCTTATGACATAGTGCTAGAGATGGATTGGCTCGATACTCGTAGGGCCGTGATTGATTGTCAACGCAAGTTGATACTATGTACTGATGCATCTGGCAATGAGGTAGAGTTAGTAGGGGTC
>VDFB02112494.1:0-25208 GCA_007258455.2 Sequoia sempervirens | reverse complement strand
TTCCAATCTATGCTCAACGCTGCCTCCAGATACAGGAACACCTTTAGTAACTCCACCCCACCTACAATTTGTTCTTTGTGCAATTCGAGCTCCCAAACCTTGACATCCAAGAGGAAGGGATAACATTTAACAGTGATATGGGGTAGAAACACCTTGTCCAAGTCGTGCGGGCGAGGAATCCCAACACCCAATTCAACAATAATAATGACCTCTTTGACCCCGCCGAGGAGGTCTGCCAAGATCAATTTCCAGGCCATCAACAACACCAAAGCCTTCAATAATTCCAAATCTAATAGTGCAACCACGAACCTTGATGCAATATCTGCATTGATGCGGTATCGTTTGGTTGATACCATGAACTCCTTACTAAGCACTAGCTTCGCCGCACCTAACAAAAGAGGATCCCATTCTTTAAAGACTGAGTGAAGTTTATGCTTTGTAATCTTGTTGAGAAACACCCACAACTTCTAAGTTGTTGTCAATCAGATGGGCATCTCCATCTCTGCCACCATAGTTTTCACACACTGAAATTGCCAGATTGAGACATCCACCACCCCCATCCACCTTATAGAACCCATAAAGTGAGTGGCATTAATGGCAATGCCACTTTGAGCCACACAAAATGTCCTACCCAACGTTCTCAGATGATGCCCACACCGCACAACCAATGCCTTAGACAACAACTCATTAAAACCACACCCCATCGCCAAACTCCCATACCATGCTAACTAGGTGATATGTTGTCCAACCCCTGTCACCCAGACAACACCAAGTCAAAGACCACCCTCCTAGTAGCCGCAGGGACCTAGAAAAGTAAAATTTAATGTAATAACGTTATTAGATTTTTTTTTCATTTGCTAACAACTAAATAAGCTACATTTAGTTTGTTATTGATGAAGCCAAAAATTATTTTACTTTCTTTGCACATTTTGATCTTGCCACTTAACCTTTCTAGTAGAGATGACAATTGTCAATTCAATTCCACCGTGCTTGATATCAATTGTTTGATTTTTCAAAGGCATCCAAGCTCTATTATAAATATTTTTCAACCTCAAATTCTTAAATATGTAAATGTTCTATGGATATCTATGTGTCAATTTTCTAAGATAGAACATTCCCTTATTGCTGTAATAAGCCCTCCTATGTTGATTATAGCTACTTTAAGATTATTATGATTTATATAGAGTATGGTTAGCAACAATTCTTGTGTGTTCTACCATTGCCTTGCTTGACTTGTAATTTTAACATTCTCATTTGTTGGTAGGGTCACATGTTCCATTCTCACTGGGGCCTTTCATGTCACTCTCATCTATAGAGCTAACGAATTTTATTTATAAATATTAAAGGTAATGAAAAAGATTATAAGAGTCACCTTAACAAGTTGGTCCTCATTTAAAGCTAAGAGATTGGTGAGTAGATAAAATCAATTTGCAAACTTCGGTAGCAAGCCATAAGCAACTAAGTCACTTCTCTCTACTTGTGTAGAGAAACTAGTTTAGAAACAATTAAAACAACAAAGATAATTCATGCTTTAAGAAAACACAATTTACATATGCTATTTAAAAACAAACTATTTGAATATGACTATTCAAAAGATATTTAGCAACTCTAATAAATATGATGTAACTATTATATTTGTTAGGCTACTAGGTCTAAATTTTGTGTGTATAGGTGCTCCAAAGCTTGTAGACGAATCTTGACGTTTGATATTTTGTATGAGTTAACAAGTTAAATAGGAAAAAATAAAAAATACGAGCAAGTAGACTCTAACAGTTTGCTAAACAACACAAGCAAAGGGATAATGTCTTCCATTGATGTTTTTTGGAAATAGATTATACTATGCTTACTTTTTATGCATGAAAATATATTTTTTGGTGTAAGAATTTATTTTTCATAACCATTTACTTTTTTGATTTATGATTGTTTTATGTTTGATACACCTTTGTATTGCTAATGACTATTATAATTTTGAAATGATTAAATTTAATTTAAAAATATAGTTGAAATAAAAACAAACTAACTTTGTGGCCCTATAAGATTTATGAGTTTTGAATATGGATTGACACTTCGAGGTTCCACATTGAGATAGGAGTTAATCTTGAAGTTAAGTGAGGAATTTAAGGTGGGAAAAGATAATACTATTTGACTTTGATAAGTATGAGATTTATTTATTTCAGTGCAAAAAGATAGATATGAATTTTAATAAGGCATAGGAGAAAAAACCATGTATTGATATAAAGATTTGCCACATAATTTACACCAAATATTTTATATATTCATTACAATCTATAACTCCTAAACTAATATAGATATGAATTTTAATAACACAGGTGAAAAAACCATGTATTGATGTAAAAGATTTGCCACACAATTTACACCAAAATTTTTATATATTCATTGCAACCTATAACTCCTAAACTAATATAGATATGAATTTTAATAGCACATAGGAGGAAAAACCATGTATTGATGTAAAAAGACTTGTCACACAATTTACAGCAATTGCAACCTATAACTCCTAAACTAATATAGCTTTTGAGTTTTATATATACATTAAGATTTAATTTTTTTAATTTTTCATAAGATATTACCTACTAATAGTATCTCAAAATTCTAGAGTATTTAATTTATTGAAAAGCTTTACATAATGTCAAATTTGGGATATATTTTGATTTATTTATTTATTATGGATACTTTATAGTTAGTAATTAGTTTCTACATATTATTCTATATAAAATGTAATTGAATTAATCACTACACCTTATTTTGATAGGCTATTTTTGAACATCATCCATTCAAATATTAATTTTGACCAAAACGTATTTATCTTTTTTAGTGTGAATAAAGTGTAAAATTACTATTGATTGTTTGACTATTGAATTGAATAATATTTAAATAAAAAGATTCCAATACAAATACTAACTTCTAATAGTTTAAAATAAATTAAATTTCTAAAAAAAAAAAAAACTAGAAAAATAATAACAGATTGTCAATCCTGTCCATGCTCACTACAATTACGAAAAAAATCAATTCCTTAAAACGGTATAAAAGAGACATTTATTACTATAAAAAAAAAAACAAAAAAACGTTTATTACAATCGCTTGAAAAACAAAAAATCTGCCGGAAACGTGAAATGAAAGTAACCGCCACACAAATCTGATTTGACAGGCAACGTACATGCGAATGTCCCGTGCGCTGGCAACCACAGCAAAAGAAGCGGGAAGCTTCTCCCTACTTTCGCAAGCTTTTCCTCCCCTTTTACCTCCAAACTTTTTTTCTCTCATTAGTCCACGGCGCCAATGACTTCGTGAGCAATACGACTGCGGCAAACGCTAATTCCTCGTCTTCTTGACCAGACAAGGTATGTAACTTCTGCTCCTCTGAGTATTACTGATAAATTTTGCTTTGTTTTTCTGTTCTGTTTAGGTTTTCAAAGAAAAATAAATAAATAAGGTCAATTGATATGAAATCCTTAGTAATTGTGAAAATAATTCATAGAGAAAAGTAGAGCTGTAGCTTATCATGTTTATCACGTGGTTTTTCTGGAAATTCATGGAAGGGAAATTGGGATTTAAGGCTGATAGTGTTTCATACTAGTCGTTCGTTTGCTGGATACAACCAGAAAAGCTTTACATATTTTTTTTCCTTTTTATAGGCCGTTTCACATGGTTGAAAACGATTATTAGCTGGTCTTTAATATATTCGAAGATTTTTGCTTGTTATGCTGAGGCGAATATTTGTTCTCCCGATTAAGAAATAGTTCAGACGCTTTTTTCTTTCTTCTGCAAGATAATTACACATCTGTCATTTGAGGCTACATTAAATTTTCATTCTAGAGGATTTTATATCATTCATTTTGCTATTTTATATTTGAGTATGGTAATATTTATTTGGTTAGATGCATCATATAGTCAAAATTATTTTTTCTGGTTTGAACAAATGCATCATATTGTCAAAATTGCTTTCTCATATCATTGCCCTCATTGAAATAAGTTAAATTTTAAATAATAGGTTAAAATAAATTAAATACCATTTAACATTTCTATGATTTTTAATACTAACTTTTATGTATTTCTCATAATTTTAAGTAAATTATACTTAATATCTTACAATAAAATAAAATGTTTTTAACATCATAATTTTTTACTTAAATAATATTTAAATAATTAATATTTTCATAGAACTAAATTAAATTTAGAATTTAATAAATTAATCATTTATGATATGAATATCTTTTAATAAAATAGATTAAAGCAACTACCATTTGATGTATTTTATGATTTTGAATAAATTTATGTATTTCATACCTTAAGTATATTATACTAATTATCTTACAATAAAAATAAAATGTTTTTAACATCATAATTTTACTTAAAATACATTTAAATACACCATTATTTCATAAAACTATATTAAATTTAAAATTCTAATAAATTAATCATATCATATATTCCTTTACTAATTTTTATTTTAAAACAGCCATTTAATTACATTTCTTTAATTAATCTCTTATCAAATTCATCTGCAAATTAAAATTATAAAGATGTCAACGGCCAAACCCATCAATAAAGAAGTATCCATAATATTTTTACACTTGTACATGTTTTAATACTAGAACTTTATGTACTCTCTCATACCAACATATTATAATTATTATCTTATACAAAATATTATTAATAATTATTATTTTACGGTAAAATAAAATTTATTAATGCTGCAAATACATTGTTAATTATTTTTAAAATTAAATTAAATTGATAAGATTTTGCACCAGAATATCGCATGACGTTTCATTCCTTAATATATTTTGAAAATATCCTATTTAATTAGGATTTTGCTTTTTTGCTTACTTGCTCTTTCTTATTCAAATTCATTATTTTAAAATCTTTTATTTCTTTTAATGTATGAATTACTCATTAATTGATATGTGAAAACCTCCTACAAAATTTTATGGATAATCTCAAGCAAATCTTGTTAAGGTTTGATATATATATATATATTTAAAAATAAAATATTTAAATTAACTTTTAACAAAATAAAATAACTATTAAATATATAAAAATAAAATAATTTTCAAATAATTTTAAAGTCAAATAAAAGAATTCTTAAATAATATGTATTGTTAAAATTAATGATAGATTATTTATATTTTCATATTTAATTATAATAAATATTATTGAATTTATTGTAGAACTTGAACCTAAAGATCTTAAATCAATCTAAATTGGTTTAAGCAAAGATTTTGATTTTAAATTATTTATCTTCCATCAAAATTGTTTTTAAAAATAAGAAACAAAATCATATGTAATCTTAAAGATTTTTAAAAGTTCATTTTTCATAAAATTTAGATCTTGGTTAAACTTTGTTGAGCAATCTTATTGGGATATCCTTACCAAAGCCCAAGTTTAATTTGAAAAGATAGAAAATAAAAATTGTTTTGGATTGTATAAGATGAAAAAATAATATATTTTTTAGTTTTTATCAATTTTAATCTTAAATAATTGAATTCTATTTAAACTTTAGTTTGTTGAATCAATTCAAATTGTTGAATAATGCTTTTCCAATATAAACATTTTGGTTTGAAAATTATTGCCCATCATCAATTATTAGTCATGTTTTTAGGTATGTATTCCATTTTATATGTATGTATAAAGACACATGTATTAAATGTGTATTTGTATTTTATATGTAATATAAAGACTCACATTTCCTCTTGGATAAGTTGAGAGAGGAATGATGTTTAAAAAATGAGTTAGAATGTCATCTAGAAACAAGGGAGAGAGCCCAAGTGTATATTTGATAATGTACAAATTAAAGTGGCTAAATCATAGATTTTTTTAATGTACTTTCTAGTTAGCACGGTGGGGAGACTAGACCTCGTGACCTCTTGCTTGCCAAAGTTGATGCCTTTTTAGCCAATCAGCTTAGGCTCATCAGCCTTTGGATGCAAATATTTCATAATTAAAATGTACTGTAAAAGTACCTAAATCATCTTTATTTTTTGCACTTTATAAACCTTCACCACTAAACTACATTAAATTATAAGTTATGATACCCTATTATAAACAACATAGTGAAAACAAACAATGACAAATAAACATAACATCAAAACAGATTAAAAAATATTAACTTCAATCATAACAATAATTACTAATTAAAAAAAAAACAAAAAAAACACCTCCCTCGAACCAAAATTTTTAAATTCTACAATTAAAAAAATCATATCTCACGTGTGAATTATACTACGCACACCTCCTTTGGATACTCCATGTTAACCTTCATCCAACCCATTCTCTCTTACCATCCACATGGCCTTTAACCCTCGTTTTACCGAAGTTGAAGGCAAAGTTTCTTGATCCCCAAGCTAGTTATAGTCGTATTAGATCACATTAAAAATTTAGCGTCTCGAGAGATTGCGAATTTGTTCTCCTATCACGTGGTAAAAACGATAGTAGAAATCTATAGAATCGGAAAACAAAAAAAGAAAAACTAAAAAAATAACAGAGAAAAAAGCGCATCTTCAGCGGGAAGCTATTCCCTCCCTGCATGCTTTCAGTCTTCTCCATTTCAGTTAACTTTCTGTCTTTCCTTTAAAATATTGTTTCCCCGCGATGTAAACGAAGCCTGGGTTGTCCGCATGCCCTTCTGCAACAAGGTAATCTTTTTCATATATACGAGACTTGAGTGTATGTAGTTTGCATTAAGTTAGCTCAGTCACTTTTAGTCGGTGAATGAAGGCTTTCAGTGTATTGAACAGGAAAATTCTGCAGTTGAATTAGAAAGGGTTTGCCTTTTGCTTATAAAAAGGAGATTCTGTTTCACTTATTATGCTCCTCAAATTATATGTTTATGACGGAAAATGTTAGCAGGAATTGAACCTTTGCGAAGTCAATGATAGCTGACTGTAGTGTTTAACTACTTCAAACCCTTTTGACAATTTGCTCTGAGGTTGCGTACATTGGAGTTTTCTCCCTGCTTTATTTTTACTAAGTTTTGTAAGCTTTCCCGGTGAATAAAGTCCAAAAACCGCTCTTTAGATCAATTGTCGTGCAAATCACCGTCAAGTAACGGATAAATCCAATAAAGGCAGCGGTTACTCCTATTTGGAATGAAAAATCGCTGCCTTTTTGGTTTGACTTGGCAATTATCTTGTAATTGTACATTGTAGGAATAGTAATTTCATGTTTGTGCCCTTGTTTTCAGACTATATGGAAGTAGAACCGTTGCACAAGGTTGATATTTGTTTCATAGCTGGTGTTTTCTGTTGCGTAGAGGAGGTTTGCTTATTTATTTGTTATTCTGGGTGAGGGCAACTCGGTCATGATTATACTGAGATATTGGAGAACTAAGCTGGATGGGCTCTTTGTTGACGCAGGTCTTTGGGGGAGGACAAAATCTTGCGCTACTAAGATATACATGAAGTGCTAGGGCCAGCTGAGTTTTAACCTGCGTTGTTGTGCTAAAGAAGCCCTGTCTCAATCAATAGCTTGAGAGGCAGACCTGGTATCAAAAGCTAGAGAGGTTCTACTTCTACCTAAACTCGAGAGACAGACTTTCTGGTTTTTTGGCCACATGGAGACCACCTCAGCGTAACCCTATAGTAAGTTTTCAATTCAATAATTTTTCGTTACAGGAGGAATTTATAACAAGAAGCTTGAATCAAAACACTTTAATCTTCAAGCAGAGCTTTTCTACTTAAGTGATTTTACAGGGCGGCTGTACTGATATTTATGCCATATGATAATGACATGCGACCTAGGTTATTAAATATGGTGAGAAAAGGGGAATGAAGTATAAGGATTAGTTCAACTTCTAAAATATTTTTATAATTGTTTATATTGTTAATTCCAAACCTAAAATTCTGTTGGGGGCTGCTACTTAAACAATTCTTTTAGGGTATTTGGCTTTTTGTTGTTGTTGTTGCAAAATTCTAAACTGTTTTGTTGGTTTACATCAAGTTTTTGGAGATTTTTCTGCTCAGCAGATGAGTGGTCTATATATAGTTATATAATTTGGAAAGAAAATACTTTGTTCATGGAAAAGACAATTACAATAAGTTATATTTCAATTTACCATGTTTTTCCTGTATTTGGTCATCTTTTTCCAGTGGACCAATTATTTTTCCATATTAGAACCACTATTTGGTTTATGGCAATTGAGCAAGTACTCTGGCTCAGTGTTTGTCATACATGTAGTAAATGCAGGTATTTGTCAGTCAATACTGTGGATGCTTGGGTAACTCATGCCTTGCAATTATGGCATGCATGTATTCTGAATATAGAAGCTGGTAAGTGCCCAAAATGCTATATGACATATAAAATGAATACTTTTCTATAAAACCAGAATACTAGAAAAGTAACTTGACACATAATGACCAATGTTCAATATCTTATTAACAGCCACAAATCATGCACAAGCACAGTTGCTAGGTTCATTTTTTAGGGCATTAGGGGGTTAGACCTTGTTGAGAAATGTAGAGTTTTAATGCTCATGAATAAACCTTACAGAGGCAAGAATGAAAACTAGAGGGAGAGAACTCCTGAACAGAACAGTAAATCCTCCCCAGCTGAAGGTGGAAGATCCAAAACTGTGAAAGAACAAGCAGTGCCAGCATGCTGATCAATATGTTCACCATACGAGTTCTCAAAATTTTTGTTTTGAAAATCTCTTATGCACACTGAAGAAAGATGCAAAAGAGTACCTTATTGGCCTCTATATCTGTCAAATGGTTCAACTTTCTGGGAATGCTCTGTCAATTAATCTGATAAAAAATCTTTAGAATCTTAGAAACTTGATTCAGCAACAGCTGGAGCTGAATGGACTTAACTAACTGGTAGCAGGAGAAAAACTGTATTATTAGCTTGGAGTCCCATAAATTGAAATATTTTTGAGATTTTCTTCAGCCACAATAGTGAGGCCAAATTTGCAACCCATCAATTCTGCAACATTTTTGGAGGCCTCTCCTAAATTCATGCAAAAGCCAAGAATCTAGAGTGCAGTCCTGATCATAAAACTCTTTCAGCAACAGCGATACCAGGTTTAGACTTTGAAGCCTCACAAAAATTAGATTTTGGTAGTTAAAGAGAGGCTTTTGCATATGACTGCTAGCAATAGAAGTATTGATGAATTCTTGAAGATTCCATTTTTTGAGAAGATGTAGCTCAGCTCTAGAGAGTGCGTTCTGGTATTGTTTAGATTCAAGTTCTGGCATTTTCATTGCATATAGATATCCATACAGTTTTCTCAATGTGAGTAGATGGCTTGATTTGTTAATGATGGACCTGATAGCCTAGTTTATGGGAAAGATTATTTGAAGAAAATAATCAAGAGAACTGGTGTTTGAATATCTTGGTTAAAAAAAGGATGGACCTGCTAGTGTAGTTTATGGTAAAGATTGTGTATGTTATCTTTGAAAATGTTTGAATTGTTGCCAGCCATTGCTTGTCTTTTAGGGTTGTTCTACACTTCAATTACAACTCATACATCCATGAGGTTAATTGATTGTTTAGGGGAAGATAAGAAAATGACCCTTTCTTCAAGAACCACATATGTGAGCATCCATGAGGTTAATTGATTGTTTAGGGCGAGATAAGAAAATGACCCTTTTCTTCAAGAACCACATATGTGAGATTATTGAAGAGGTGCAGCATTTAGTCTCTGCATGTATTCAACAATGAAATTGAAAGCTATTTACATTTGCTAAAGCTTTTGATATCAAATTTTGCTTCCTCTTCCATACTTCTTCAGTTACTATTTGCAAATGGCTATGCAACTAATTCTTAGTTGCATTTTGAAAAGATCACTGGCATTGTAGGGGAGACACAATATTGCAGTCAATTTGTCCAATTTTTAGATGCACAACATGATGTGTTGTATGATACTTTTTTCTTAATGATCCAATAAATTAGTGGAAATTTCATGGGAGACATGCAACTGATAAACATTCCCAAGTTACTGGTCTGGCTACTAGTTTGGGTTTGGGATTATGGGTTCGGTCAAAAAATTTTAGGGGGTTAGGATCGCCCATACAGAAACATATAAAAATCAGAAATATGTATATTTGCAGCAGTAATTAAGTTCAGAATACCACATTGAATGATTATAAAAATTAAAAATACTACAATGCCAATTTCAGTCAAACCTGAATATGAGGCATAAAATTAAATAAAATAATTACCAAGGTCAATAATCAGCCATCAGTAGATCATGAATTAACATCATATAACCTTCAAAAAAAATATCATTATCACCATTTTATATTAAAATCAGAAATATATATATTTGCAGCAGTAATTAAGTTCAGAATAATTACATTGTCATGACAAAAACAAAGTACCAACAATTAGTCAAACTTGGAATATTGCGATATAGTATTAAAATTCAATAAATAATTATGTCAAGTGTCATCAATCAGCCATCAGTGATCACTTATCAACATCATATGAATCTTCAAAAATATCATTATCACCATTTTATATTAGATTATGTAGGTATTAGTATATTAAAAAAATCATAAATAGTGCAATTGGCATTGGCATTGGCACTCATGCTCATAGCTAGCTCATCTTCAACATCAAGTGCAGCAAGGTGGAAAGTGGAAGCATCCAAGTCAATATGCTTTGAATTGATATCCCACTTCCTTGTTTCCCCATCCTTGTAGCCATGTTTTGTTGTGTGAAAGGAGATGTAAGTTGGAATGCAATACACTAAGTCCTCTATCTTTCTAAGTGTAGTTCCGTCCCTTCTTTCGATGATCGATTATAGAGGCATAAATAACTTATGGTTAGACTAATAACTTAATTTGAAATGCAATCCTTATTGCTCTATATGAAATACTACAATGTCAATTAGTCAAAACTTGAATATCATGATATATATTAAAATTAAAAATAATAATGTCAAGTGTCAACTATCAGTCATTAGTGATCTCTAGTGTTACCCCAAGTTTTCGGGACGGGGACGACAGGGGATGGTGGGATGTCCCCAAGTCCCCAATTTTCCAAGCCAAATTTGGGGACAGCTGGGGGGACAACAAAGGGGACGACTATATAAAATACAGGGAAAATTTAAAATATGTAGGGAAATTTTTAATATTCATATGAAAACATGGATAAAGCATGCATACTACACATTATATGACCTTAACATATAACATTTGTGTTCAAAATTCTTTTTCAATACTCAATACGCAATCAAAATTCAGAATTAACATACATGATACAACCTCCAAGTTATAATTTATAAACTTATAACAAAATGCCCAAAGGCTACATTGCTACCATATAGTTTTAAACTTTTACATTATGATATGAAAATCAAAATACAAAAACAAAGTGCACTGCTGCCCCTAATCTGCATCTCCCATAACCGCATCAAAATTAGAGTCATCCTTTGAGTCACTGCCACTGTGATGGTCCACCTTAGCCTCAACCAATGGAATCTCAACCAATCACTCTATTGTCTCCTCCTCATCAATTGAAGAGCACACAGGAAATATTGGCCGGGGAGGGGGGAGGTGAATTAGTATTTCAAAAACATTAAAACTTAAAACCACAAGAAATTAAAATCAAAACAGCAATAACATTTATGAAAAAGAAGAACACCAAGATTACGTGGAAAACCCTTTCGGAGAAAAAACCACGACAAAATATTGCTTTTATTATCTCCAATGGGCACCAACCCAGATTACAAGTGAGCTCCAACTCACTGAGAGCGCCAACTCTCTTGAAGCACCAACTTCGAAATGACTGAAGCACCAACTCCAGTGTTGCTGAAGCACCAACTTCAGACATAAACTCCTTGATTCAAAGCACTTGCTTTCAAAACCACAGTTCTAGCATTGAAAACTTTCCACTCAAACTTTCAACTCAATATTCTGGTTACTTATTGCAGAAAATAAAGAACTTGAAGATTCTCAGCAGATTACTCACACTTCACCTCCAAAGATCTGATATTGCTGTCTACCCACAGAAATGTCGAATTGATAAAGGCAAAGCTTGAAACAAAACCAAGAGTAAATAGGAAATCTGTTCTAGAATATATCAGCGATCTTGTGTTTTTTTTTTTGCAAATTTTTGACTTCACACTCCAAACACAATTTCATGCCCAGAAAACTTAAGCATTTGATGCAATAATAACCTCCTCGCATAGAGCTGAAAAACTTCTCACCGCTCACACATGCCTAGCATCGCCACACCACATAGCCCCTCGATATTGCACTAGGACGACTCTCAAAAGAACGACACTCTTTTTGTATGATGCCTTCACACAATCAACCTTTTTAAGAGGCCCAATATCACATATATTTGTTATGTGCAGCTCTCATTCATGCCATCTTCAAAACCAAAAGAAAAACAATACATGAAAGACCATTGCTCCACTTTCCATGATCTGAGCATACCATCCAACCAATACACCATTGATAACAACAGAGCATAAAATATACGCACCTAGATTTTTTGTAGTGCCTTAAAAAAATCCACTCACAAAAGCTCGAACCATACACAATTAGAGTGAAGTCGTTACATTTTGAAAATCCCTACTCCATTGAATAAAATCACAGCGTTTAAATTGAGATGGTTTTAAAAGAATGTGAACACACATGATACTTCCATATTAATTTCATCGGCCCCTTATTTTAAGGGTATGAATTGCAGAAAAAGAATATCTTCAAAGCATTCAATTTTTTAGAAACTTCTTTGCCAAGTTTATGATTCCGCACAAAGAATCGCAACGACCACACTCAATATGGTTAAGGCAATTATATTTTTTGAAAATGTCTCAGCTAGAAGAGAAGACGTTATTTCCAAAAGGGCTAGACTCATAATCACGTTTTTAATTGGATGCTTGATAGCATTAATGAGGTCCACGATATGCACAAAAAGATTCATCTTTTTCAAAAGGAGTCAACAACCTATGTAGCGGTTGGGAAATACTTTGCAATGGTGAATATGAATCACCTTAACATGAAGACATAGGAAAAACTGACGCTCACAAAAGTCATAGCAAATATGTGAATTATCAAAACCTTCAAGCTGTCAAGGTAGACAGAGCCTGCCATATGATATTAGCCGCCTACTACAAATCGAAATTAGAAACCAATGATAACAATAGATAGAACATGAATATTCGAGTCGTTACTAAGCAGCCTTCAAGTATTGAGGAGATTCAATTAAAACATTGAAATTGACCATAGCCAAGTTACTATGTCATTGCAGGGCCACGATATTTGCTTATAAACGCCCATGTTAGAATGAGGCAACGCCCGCATCGGTGAAGTTTCATTGACCTTTTGAAATGTCCAACTAGTGTACATGGCATCGAATTTTGGGCGTTGACAAAGCAGGCGGGTTAGGTCAAGCAAATAAACCGCGAAAGTCGGCGAAGTTCCGGCGAAGCGGCTGGGTGCATGTTCAAGCAGCTCAAGCATGCAAGCAACCAACTCAAGCAAACAACCAGGTAGCTCAAGCAAGCAAGCACCTTGACATCAATGACAGAATACTCAACATCAACTTGGGCCACGTCTTCGGGATCAATATCCCACCATAAAGCTGGAGTTTGTCTATACTCTGGAGTTTGTCGATCTTGAAGCCGAAGAGCACTATGCATGACCACTAGCTTCTCCGCTCATTTAGAGGCAAGTTTATTGCTCTTGAGGGAGTGGATAAAGCTATATGTGGACCAATTCCTCTCTGCAACAGAGGAATTGGCAACTTGTGCAAGAAGGCGAGTGGCAAGTGTCTTCAATTATGGTGTATCCCTCTCATGCCATGTCCACCATCCAATAGGGTCTATATGAGCTAATATAGCTCTATCCAACATTGCCTGTGGTTTACTCAAATTTGGGCTATGAAGAGCAATGTCAAGGAATTGTGTTCGAAGTATTGAAGCCTACTACGTTGAATACATCTTATCAATGGCTCGTGTGAATCCATCTAAAACCTTTGGGTTGTCACATGGAGGCACCCTACCATCCCTTGGTGCATACCATTTGGGATTTAGAGCAAAGGCAGCCATATAAACGGGGTGTTCATTGTGTTCCACCTCCACATCACAATGGGCCTGATACTTTGCTCATATAAACTCAAAGTGGGATCCTTCACAAATATGTGTTCTTTTGTATCTTCCTCCAACATACCGTTAAATGTCTCATATCTCTCCAAGACTAGGAGAGCTCCATATCAACACATTTAATGACGGTAATAGGCGCAGATGAAGAAGCAAAATACATCTGTCGCAAACAAAATATCAAAAGCACTAGTTGACAAGTTAATCGGTTTACGTTGGTAGAAAACTCTTCAACGGAAGTTAGTCAGCAGTTGAAATTAAAAGACAATATCAGAAAATTTAATATGGAAATCAACAATCTAATATCATTTAATTTTAATAAAATCAACAATTTAATAATAAAACTGAATAAATGTTCACCTCACATTCTGGACCACCAATCGCCATCATGATCTTGTCTGATGGTTTTGGAGTAGAACTCCTCCTAATTAGCTATCCCTAGTAAACTCAATTCACCATCATCAATTGTAGAGGATCATGCACCTCAAGCATCATCTGCAACAAGATGAAGTATGTGGCATACCTATATTCATTAAAAGGCAAAAGCAATATAAGGCTTAATGTACTTGGAAATTCAAATTCAGAATACAAATTGAAATGTTTGAAGTTTCAAAATTTGAAAGTGAAACAAAATGAAGTGGCATGCCTTGTCTCAACAGGTTTGAGGAAATTCCTTCTTTGAAAATGCCCTGAAGAGAGCAAGTGAGGTGTGGTGGTTGCAAATGAACATTTGAATCTCTCTAGCTTTTGCCACCACTTGCTTCACTTGGTCTAGCTTCCCTATGTCTTTCAATGCATTATTCAATGCATGAACACAACATGGAGTCCAAAAGATGTGTTTATAAGCACTCTCCACCATCAAACCAGCCGATTTGCACACACGTGTTGAATTGGTGATCACCTGTACAACATTAGCAACCCCAACCTCCTCTATGGCATCTCTCAAGATGGTAAATTGGAAGTTTGCATCCTTACGTTTCCTTGAACAATCTATGGCTCTGAGAAAATAAGATCCAATAGGGCATGTGACTATGATATTTGATGAGTGGTTGATGCCTAACATCAATCCACCCATCCATCACTATAGAGCAACTTGTACTCATCCAAGTTTGCCCCATATCCTCCATTAGCACATTAACTTTGGGATACTCTTTGTTTAGGAGGGTAGTGCGTAGCTTATGATCTTCAGGGGGTATTAATGAGGGACCAATATTTTGGTTATATCTCTAACCATTTGTTTGAAATAAGAGGAACGAGCCACATGAAATGGGATGGCATGTGCAAAAATGAATTTGGCAAGGCTTCTCATGCTTGGTTATTAAACATATATTCAATAGAAGTTCCCTTCTCACTATCACTCATCTTCCTCTTTCCTCTTGAGGCAATTTCACTACTACCAACCGTGGATGGCATAGGCATAGATGATTGCGCATTTGGAAAAGAATTTGTCCCACGTTGAGCCCCCATGTCCACCTCCATTTGCAATCTATGACACTCTATTTTTTCATGTTCTTTTAAATTAGGACACATTTTAACTCCATGGCCCACAACACCCAAAAAATGAGCCCTTACCCTTGTGTAGCTGCCCCTAAAATCTGTATGGCAAACATGACAACCCCAGCCAACCTGTACTCCTCCCAAATTTTTTCGGGCTCCTTTAGTTCCACAGGTAACATATATTGGAGGAAAGTTTTTTCTTATTCAAAGGCCTCTGTGAAGAAGAGCCCACGATTTTTGGAAGGTGAATGTTTGCTTTGTTAGCCCAAATGCGATCAGATATTAATGCACAGAAATTTAATTCAAAATCAGACACAATAACACAGCATGTACCCTGGGAAAACCCTAATCTTGAGGGAGAAAAACCCAGCAACAATATATCACTTATATATTGAATCACAACAAGAATATCTCCTTTACAATGAGCCCAATAATGAGGCCAAGAATAGCATCACAATCAGATGCAAAGATGCAAATACAGAAACTCTGTGATGCAATCTGCTGATAATGATCTCAGCCTTCTACACAAAAGTCAATCTGTACTTGAATGATAAACTGATTCTCACACAGCAATATAACAATGATGATCTCAGACTTTGATAACAGATCGACTAATCTGCTCTGCTCCTTACTCTTATTCGCACCTTAGACTAGTGAATGAACAATGTAAATTAGATGATGAAAGGTGAACAAATGAAGTCATATATATATCAAGTGATAGAAGAGACGCAACTCTTCAAGAAACAAAGTCGGCTGTCATAGAGATATCAAAGATGCAATAACAAGAGGTCGGCCTCTCTTGGAAATATGTGCCTCTTCACAAGTCTTCAAGTCGGCCTCCAAAGATAATAAGAGATGCCTCTTCATTTGGACGCAACCAATCAGAAGAAAGTTGGCACACATAAGAACTCGTGCCAATTAAATAAATCGCACCTCTTCATAAATAGAAGACTCTATATAAATTAAATAGCTTGAGCTATTATTTAATTTATTCAATCAAGAATAATCAACGGCTGGAAGAATACTACTAGGTTGTAACATCAAGACCATCCACCTATCACTATCTCTCTTTAGACATTTTATCAAGGGTTGTGCACTTCATTCTCACTCATCGCTGCTCAATTTTTAATTTTGAATGCAAATTTAAACTGAAGATGGAAAAAACTGCATGCTTTGAAATTTTAGAAAAAAAAGGGAAGGGAAAAGACATAATTCTTTTGATGGATTTTGCAGCCTCACTTGCTTTAGATTCAACTCTTTCTTCTCCTTCTATACCCTATTGTTCCTCCTCTTGCAATGGCTGCCAACAAACCCTACAATTACTTTTTTTCTTCCTTCACATACAAATGCAAAAATGACTCAAAATGGTGAGTCTTTTGTTCATAAGGGCAACATGGGAGGTGGGGAGGGGTGTCCACGAAGCACGCGTCAATGCTTTTTTAATTGAAATGCTTCTTAAAAACTAAAGGTCTGCCATAGGATGGCCACCGCCCTCATTAACAAACCTATCCCTCCTCCTCGCTTTTGGAAATGTCTTTGGCAAAAGGGTATTGTGAGGTGCACGCCCCTATCGCCTTTATGTCCTTGACGCCCTCAAGATTGGGATCCGCATTTTATTCAAGGACGGTCTTCAAGAATCAGGATCACATGAACATCATATGACTTCAAAAAATATCATTAATAATACCATTTTATTATCATGTAGTGCCTAGTATATTAAAAAGTCGTGAAATGTTGTGAAGTTGGTGCATTGGTAATCATGCTCTCAATAGCTAGCCTTATCTTTCAACATCCAATGCAACAAGTGCGAAGTAGCCATCCAAGTCATTGCATGCTTGAAGCATATCACTTCCTTTGTTTCCCCATCCTTAGTACGCATTTTTTATGTGGCATGGAGATGTGTAATGTTGAATGCACAGGAATGGGGAAAGATCATGCTTTATCGAGTGGATGGAGTATGTGCTCCAATTCCTCTTAGATGCAGATGAACTAGCAACCTATTAAGATAAAATTAGAGAATCAAGAGTTATAAGATTTTAAAATTTATATTATAAATGAAACATAAAAGATAAAAGTTTTTTTAATAAAATTTATTTGCGATGAAATTTTGATCACAAGATGTAGTAGGTGTGTGAATGATTGGTGATTGGCCATGGAAGTACCACAAATTGTGAGCGTTGATCTTAAATTTGTCAAAAGAGCACCAATACTAAAGTCATTGGAACATACAAAATCCATGAACTCAATCTTGATTGTATCTCGTATGATAGAATGAATGTAAGAGTTTATGAAGTATTGTACAAAGGGTTGCCTTGTACCCTTGGCTGATTTCAACATCTTTAGATGGGGCAATCCTTGTTGACACAAAAAGGATCCAAGCACTCTAATATTTGGGACTCAATGTAAAGGCAAGAAGATGTAGCATGGTGGTCATGTTGTTCCATCTCTCTTCAATAATTTTGTTTAGCCGTTTGAAGAAAGTTTCTTAAGGATTGTGCTCTTTCTCATTTATAATGCTTCTCAATCAGATCTTTCTCTCTCATTTATGATGTTTCTCTATTGGATCTTTCTCTTTCTCTTTTATGAGAGTTTTCATCTTCTAAATCATTGAGTTAATGCAATCATATATCTCTCCCAAATAGTGCTTATCCATGTCAATATAACAAATCATACTCAACATGAGCTCAGTGAAATTGAGGAGATATTCAACATGATACCACCAAATCTCATTTAGAATTATCCAACTTAAGATTTGCTGCCCTTGTAATGCTAGATTGCTTCCATAGTGATCAATTTTAGCTAATGACCATGTTAGAAAGTGCCTTTGGAACCTTTACAAGTCTTCCTAAGCAATTGTGTTGGAGGTAACATAGGCCTCAACAACTTATTTGTAAATTAAAAATAAAATAAAATAAATATTCTTAAAGAAGAGAACAAAATTTTTATTTAAATTTTTTTATTAAAGCGAAATGTATTTATTAAAATAAATCTTATTGCTTTACATACTTTCAACAATGTCAATGATGAGAATGTTCTCAATATGCCTTGTGATATATTGCGGTTGGTGATGAACATTTGGATCTTTTTGGTCTTGACATACACTTGTTTGATCGAATCAATTTTGGTGTCAATTTTTTGTAGCATAAGGTTGGGAGAGTGGACAACACAAGGTGTCCAAAAGATGTATGAATATGTTCCTCAACCGATAAACTAGTTGCTCTACAATTCTTTGTGCTGTCTATTATGATTTCAACAATGTTTTTGAGGCCCCTCTTCAATGGTTTTCATGAGAATGTTAGCAATAAATGCATCATCCTTCACCTCCCTTGCACAATCCACTACCTTCAAAAACATTACTCCTTTAGGGGACATTGCAATAACATTGATAATTGCCCACTTTCTTGCATCTTTCTATTCATTAGAATGATGGACACCCTTGTTTCGATCCACAAATTCTTTATGGGCTTCAGTGAACCTTCTATGAACTTCACTTTTTTTCCAATAAGGTGTTGCACATTTTCTCAAAATTTGAGCCTTTGTACTCTTTTGGAGCTTCATTAATTGTTTCTCCATTTGTTGCTAATATGGTGAACAAACAACATTGAAAACTAACCCATTTGCATAGAGACATCTCGTTATAGGTTGATCGACAATTTTGTTCTTTGTGAAATGGTCCCTTTGATCACTTATGTGCAAAGGTTGTGGATTGTTCTTTAAGTGTGGCTAAAAATGGGTGGCACTCTATAGATTGAAGATTAGATTGTCTTGGAGGGGGCTTCATTCCTTGAGATCCTTTCTTAAACAAAGGATGATTTAATTTGCAGCCTATTGCTTGATCTGCTTTTTTCTGTTCATTAATATGTTATGACTTGTTCTTGTGGAATGGGTACATTATTTATTTTGGGTAAGCTTTGATGCCTAGTCTAGGGATATGTTATGAATGGGCTTTCATTTGATTGTATGAGTTCAAATATTTGATACCACATCCATCGCAAATCCAAATAATACCCCCACCACTTGGAAGCTATTGTACCGTATTAACATATTTTCAAAGGGGAGAATTTGGGTTTGTTTTGAAACGGGGTCTACCCATAGATCTAGAACTAGTTGCCACTGTAATCCCAAAGGCAACAAGTTCAATAAACAACACAGTCAAAGCAAATGAAAACAAAGAAATCATATACAACTTGAATCATTTAAAAAAATTAAGCAATGTCATAGATTCATAGAAGAATGAAAACAAAACAATAATTTCAAAACAAAGCTGTTCATTTGTAAAAAACGAAATTTAGAAAAAAAACCAAAAACTTGAAAAAAACTTATGTCTTTTGCAAAAATCGTCCTTTACAACCTCCTTGACAACAAATGGGCTCTTGCACATTCATGGGAATATCAAATCAATTGCTTTGAAACCTTCTCCAATCAGTCCTCAATTCAATTCTTGCAATGGCAAGCAAAAATGAAAGTTCACCAAGGATGAACCCTATTTTTGTTTTGCATTTACAATGAAGGAAATAACTTTGTTTTTGTCTTTAAAATGTCCACATATTAGGGATCAGGGGGCGGTTTGAGTCATATAATCAAAGTCAAATGCTAAAATAGAAAAAGAAGTACAATAAAAGTGACGGGTTTGTCGTGATAGGACCAGTTGGCCAATGAATTTGGCTCGGGTTTTTCCCAAACAAACCCGCTGGGCTTTAACAGTACCCTAGATGAACCCCTACATATCAAACCTGGACCTTGTATTTGGGCCAGATCGGACCTGAACTGACAGGTCCAAAGCGCTGAACCAATAACTCAGTTAAATGTTTTTGCAATTACTTCTTCATGGGAAGCCATTGTATTCTTGTTCAGAGAATTTGGCTGCATATGGTTATATTTCCCCAAAGAGATTTTTTTTTTGGGTCAAAGATGTAAGAGAAATTAGCTTGCATTAACAGCATCATTCTACTTTTGTCTTGGAGAAGCTTGGTTGCAGTGATGGTGCTTTAAAAATTGGTATCAATTTGCTGATGCTATCCATCCACCAAGAGATTGAACTAGATGGTCTTTTTTAGTTGCTTACAGGACATTCTCCAGAGGTGAGGTAGTGCTTGGGAGTGACAAGTACTTGAAAAGCAGCAGCACTTGCATTAAAAAAATGCTTGCATTCCATTAACTCACCTTGGTCGTTTGTGGGCATTAATATGATTTCTTCCCTTCTTTCTTTTGATTTTTGATGTGATTGGGAAACAAAAATTGATTGCTAAATATGTGGGCTTAAAATAGAAGAGACATGACACTACAAATGTTGAATGAGTTTTTTAATTTATTGAGATGATTTTGAACATATTTAATATTAATAAAAACTGCAACTGCCCCAGCTTCTAAAATAGCAGTTGTAACTTTTAGTGACTTAAGTATATACTATAAGTTATTAATGCCTTTAACCTTATTTACTGCACTCTTAATAAAACCTAAGCACGTAAACATCAAATTATTGATATCAAGATGCACAGTGGCTATTAGCTGCTTTGACAATGAAACATTATTGGGGTTGAAAGGTCCATGACTTGACGTTTTTGGTTCTTTTCTCTTCTAGATTTAGTGAAACTAGCTTGGATTGCAATCTAACGATAGCTGGGGCTTACTCACTGTCAAAGTATGTAACAAAGGTTTGTGTTTAGATTTTGCATCTGCTTGGATAGTAATTTTTGGTTGAGAGATCTTGTCTTGTTTGCATTTCAATAAGTTAAGGTTAAATATGACTACTGATGTAGACTTCTATATTATTCACTCCTATTTGGAGTTTTTGGCAATTTTTTAACTGAAGTCAATTTTTCATTTTCCTATTCCATTTTCCACGGAGTGTCATAATTCATTGTTGGAAGTACCTAATGCGTTATTACATGGAGATTTTGTAGTGATAAAAGATAAATCTTTGCTGTTAGTGAAAGTATTCATATAGGTATATTGCATGATAATGAATCTGTTTTTCATGATTGTCTTATGCTCTTTTAAATTGTTTTCGACAGATCAGAAAAAGTTTCTTTGTTAAAGTATTTTAAGTTTTGATCAGTATATACACTACTGTTATCCATCTCTGCTCTAACCGATTTAAAGTTTTGTCTGGAGGTTAGAGAAGATGAGTGAAAAAATAGCTTATAAGTCGAGAATAAATGATGGAGAATGCAGTCATAAAGTGCTACGTCCATCAAAGGCGAAGGCTGGTTCACAAGACAAGAAGAGAAGCCTTTGTGATAGAGGAAAACAAGAAGAGAGCCAGACCATGGTTGAACGGCGGATTTTGAGGTGCAAGTACCGCAGCCTTAAGCTTTCGATTGCTGGTAAAGATCAATAAGTAACACTTCAGTCTTGTTTGTCGTTAGAATATATTCAAAACATCTTAATGCTTTTGAAGGAAGTCCTAATTTTGCTTTCCTGCTCTGCAGAGGGGAAAGAAGAAATAGTAAATGTAAATTCAGACAAATTTGACTCAGTTTTCAGCAAAGTCCAGAATTTGCATGATCATGGTAAATTTCTGGTGCCTTCTACTTGCTTTGATGTTGAATTCAATTTTTCAACATGGTATTTGATTTCTTTTATCACATTGCTATAAGTATTTTGCTTTCATTTTGTTTTTAAATGTTATGCCATAGTTTTATGTTCAAATTAGGTCTCACATTATATAGGACAAATTCTAGGCTCTTGGTTTTTTGCCTTATGGTTGCAATTGGTATGAAATTAAATAAGATTTCAAATAAGGCTTCTTATTTTCAGTGCACAGGCCTCGTGAGCAAGTAGCTGATGCTGAGGCGCTGCATGATATCACTAGTGCATTGCTTGCATCTGTTAAGAGTACACAGAACAGTAATGATGTATCCATTCCAGATTTTATTAGTGCTCTGGTAAGGAGCTACAGTGACAAGGCCAATGGAAATACATCCTTACAGGGTAATGATAATCAGACCTACATCTCATGGGAAAAATTGGGGTTAGATGCATCCACAATTTTTTCTCATGCTGCAGGTGCCTCTACGCTGTAAGTTTCAATGACTCAGTTCTAATTATAAGTTGTCTTTCTTCATAATTCTTTAATGTTAATGACAGTTACATACCTTATTTTTGCAGGCTTGGACCTATGGATAATGAAGCAAAGCCAAGGAGGGTTGTCCGAGTGAGAAGACATCAGAAGCCAACTGAGAGTACTCGTCCTGAAAAAGTAAGCCCATTCAATATACTTTTTTCATTGAATTCAGAAAAACAAAATGGTTTTTGCCCATAAGAAAAATGATAAATAAGGTATGGGGTATGGAAATTAAAATATCTTTCTAAAGGTTGTAGCAACTTTGCAAAATAAAAGCATCTTGTTTGTCTCTTTTTGGTTCTAGCAAATCCTGCTGAATCGTATAGTCATCATTGATTATGTAAAGTTGTTATTTGCAACCTTTGCTCCAACTTTGTTAAATGCTTACCAGGAGCAATGTTACATTTCTTCTACTAGACTTATTGAGTAATTGTCAAATTGATTAATATGTTTATCTCTCTCTTGGTTGTTGTGGCATTGTTTATGCTGACATGTTCCATTATACAGACCATGATACCATTCTCAAATTCTTTTAGTGCTGACATTTCTTGGAGTTAGTGCTGTCAATGCATTTCATTTGTTTGTGGTTAACTTTATCACTGGGTTGAATAGATGATGGAAGAATGGATTAATGCCTTTTTCCCCCCTGAATGGAAGACTATAAAAAACTTTAAGTCCTATATTAAATTTGTAGGCGTTGCAACCATACTGTCTCACAGCCTGAACTAACAATTTCCTTATACTCTACTTCACTAGATGACAAGGCTGTTGCATGCTTGAGTTTGCTTTGCCATGAAATCACACTTGAACTCCTAGCAAAAGCTCAGCCGGTGGTGGAATCTTTTGTTTTAATAAAATCTAGCCCAATCAAAGTTTATGTAGCTTGACATTTTGAATTTTGAAGACGGTTGGGACAAGATGCTGAATTCAATGGTACCTTTGATATATTAGAGAACTTGTTTTGTTGCTTGTTAGTAGATTAATTTTGGTTGTGATAAGAACTTTAAGATAGCTGGCAACAAATATAAATCCAGTCGAGTGGATGTTAAGTTAGGTCAACCTGCTCATTAAATGTTCAAGCCCCTATCCTTCATGGGTGTAGAAGATGGATTGCAATCTGTGATTTTGAATTTCACTGGAAGATTTTTGTCATACTTCACTTAGAGTCAAAGACAATGTGATTAAGTTGCCAACACTCCATGCCTAGCAATATTGTTGGATGCTTAAATCTATCATGTCAAAAGTTGAGCATAAATCTGATTTTACTTATTAAATTGCATTGGCCTTGTGACTGGTGATGGCTAAATCATCAATATGGATAGTGAAATCACAATATCATATCCACCACTTTTGACATGAGATTTGGATTTGAGATGTTTTTTTGAAACATGAATTTTAAAAATATTGATTGATTTCAATGTACGAGGCTCATGGAGCCTCTTAAGCCCATAGTACAAGGATTTTGCCAACTTGCATGCTAGATGTTCCTTTCTTGGCACCTAGAACTCTTACGATTGTAGCTTATAAAATGCTTCATCCTGATCATTGTTCAAGAAAGTGCTTGTTGCATCGATTTGATACACTTATCTTTCAAATTAGGCTGCAATGGAGAGTGCTGACTGAAAAGTGTTCATTTAAAAGGAGCAAAGTTTCCTCATTCAACTATTTCTTGTTGTGAATAGCCTTGGGCAACAAGATGGGGTCTTGTACTTATCCAAAGTATCATCTACCTTGCCTTTCACCTTATTCATCTTGTATCCAATGGGTTACTTACGTGGATGCAAAGTATCATCTACTTATCCAATAGGTTGCTTACGTGCTTGTTGTCTTGTACTGATGGGGTCTTGTACTTATCCAAAGTATCATCTACCTTGCCTTTCACCTTATTCATCTTGTATCCAATGGGTTACTTACGTGGATGCAACTATGCCATCACCTAAGCACGAGTCTTCATTAGTGCATCAAACTAAACCTTCATGGTTGCATCCCTCTCTGGACTGTTCCTTCTATTTAAGCAAAATCAATAGATTCGTTCACCTGAAATAAAGTCAATGAGAGCATAATTCAAGAAAGCCCTTGGGTTATTGATGTAGTTTCAAGCAGAAATAGGTATTAGTTTTTCCTCATGTCAAACACCATGCGCAGATATATTTTTTTTGGAATGGAAAGCAGAATGTGAACCATTGTAGGACTTTTTTTTCTTTTAGAGTATAGTCACATATTCTTCACACCTAAGCATTGAAAATTTTAAGGGTGTGAGAGTCTTATGGGAATATTTTTAGAGGTATCCACATGAAGGCTCAACTTGAAGGTTTCTTTCTTGGTTGGTATTTAGGGTGCATTCTGTAGGAGCTGAAAATTAGCTCTATCCCAAGACCACCTTGAAAAACAATGAAAACCTTCTACAAGAGAGTATGCAAGAAATGATCGTGCTTGATAGTAAGATCTATCAAATATGATGATGAGGTATATTCAAAAGTGTACAATGACCTTGCTTATATAGACAAGGTGTGATGAAGTACCAAACATTCAATGACTGGTGTCATTATTAAATGACATGAGCCATTATTAAATGAC
>VDFB02112493.1:0-17169 GCA_007258455.2 Sequoia sempervirens | reverse complement strand
TCTCCCACTCTCTACCACCCTCTCCCACTTTCCCACCCTATCTCACTCTCCCACCCTCCCACACTCTCTCCCACTCCCACCCTCTCTCGCCCTCTCTCCCATAAGCATAAATACATACATATAGGCATACATACATGACACACCAGCATACATATACATACAAACATTCAAAAAAATGGCATTTAACTAAAGGAATAAATAATGTGAGCACATTGTTTGTTGTTAAAAATGTTCCACAGAGAAGAAATAGTGAAAACTACTAAATAACGTGCTCTCGTTATAACACACTCATGTTATAACACGCTCTCATTATAACACATTCGCATTATAACGCGCTCTCGTTATAACGTGTTTGCATTATAACACGCTTGCATTATAACACGCTCTCGTTATAACGTGCTCTCGTTATAACACGCTCACATTATAACGTGCTCGCGTTATAACGTGCTCGCATTATATTTCCTTGCTTTGAACTTCTGCCTTGGCTTTGTATTTTCCTTGGAATACTCAACCCAAAGGTTTGAGGGCACTCCCAACCACTCAGAGACATGTTTCTTTTGCAAAATTTACAATTTTTCACATAATCGAAGTCTGTGGCTCACACCAATAAGATTTCCTCGTACTTTGTCTCAATATCAACTAAATCAAAACACATGGCATGTTAAGTTTTCTCTTAGCTTTCCAACGATATAATTTTTTTCACTTTATAACAATGTGAGGGCTTTCATCCATAATTTCTTTTGTTTGTATGTCTATTTTTTTTCAAAAAGCAGTGTTTGGTTTTTTTTTCATTATAAATTAACCACTCATTGAAATTTCAAATAAATTACATTTTTAGAAACTAGACTCCATTCTACAAATTTTAGAAAATAATTTTTTAAAAAAATCTATTACTTTCCAAAATTTATAGGGGGAGCACAACCAAAATTCTGCTTTTTAGGAAGTGCCCACTTAGAAAATTAGTAAAAAATCAAATATTCATTAAAAAATTATCAGAAAAATTGTGCACCAACTAGATATTGTTAGCTAACTTCTAACCGTAGCGATTTTAAAAATACTAAAAAAAGGGTCACCATGCTCAGGTCGTACAAGAGTTGCTATGTTATGTTTTTCTAACAAAAACAACACCAATTTGTGTACATCCCTTTGTTGAACCCCTTAATCTCAACCATTTTCAAAATAAATTAGTAGTTTAGAAAGTAGAATCAGAGCACTTAGATCCTTGTTTTTGTTCCATCTCAAAATTTTGAGTGTAACTATCCTCAATTTCATGTCCAAGGTCAGCATTTCCTGATTTCAGAAAAAAAGTGGCCACTTAAGCCCCCTTTTTGGGAACCATCTTGGTGCACTTACCCCCAAGATTCCCATAACTCTTTCCTTCATATGTTGATTGGTGTTGTAAAAATAAAATTTTCTCTTCTTATAGTTTATGTACTGACCATAGGCTTTAGTATACTCATCAAGGATTTCCTTTCATTTAGTTGCTTCCACCTTAGAAGCAAAACCAAAAAGAATCGCGTCGTCAATAAATTGTTGATAAGAAGCAGGGGCTAGGGAGGAAGCAACATGGATCCCTTGAAGACGACCATAACCAATGTTTTTTTGAAGGTTACAACCCAAAACTTACAAAAAAAATGAATAAATAAGGGGAAAGGGGGCCACCTTTTCTCAAACCCTTACAACAAGAAAACTAACCTTTAGGGACAACATTAAGTAAAATTGAATAGCTAGTAGTGGTAACACATTCCTTGATTAATCTAAAAAATCTCCCACTAAATCTAAAATTTTCTAGAACAACAAACAAAAAGCCCCAAGAAACCCTATCATAAGCTTTTGAAATATCCAGTTTAAGTACCATACCCAAGTTCTTGGAATGGTCCATGGAATGGATAAACTCATGGGAAATAATGATTGCATCCAATATCTGTCTTCCAGCCACAAAACCTTTTTGACTTCCAAAAATTATTTTATCCAACAGGGGATTTAGCTTGTTAACAATTATTTTAGAAAATATTTTATAAACCATATTGCAAAGGCTAATAGGGAGATAATCCAACATTGAAATAAAATCTTCTTTCTTTAGAACAAGGAATATATAGGTTGAATTGAGCTGATGAAGAAGCCTTCCAGCTCTAAAAAATCTCTGGCAACAAGTAGGAGATCTTCAGATATGACTTCCCAAAAGTCCTAAAAAAAGGTTAGGGGAAAACCATTTGGACCAGGGGCTTTAAAAGCACCAAAAGAGACAAAAACAACTTTAACCTCCTATAGGGAAACCTTCTCACCCAAGGCCTTTAAATCTTCCTCAAGCACCACCCTCAGAATAACCTCCAAGAGGGAGTCCAAATCATTAGAAGGGGGACCCTGAACACTTCCTACACTCTTGAAGAAAGATATAGCCTCAGCTTCCAAGTCCTCATCCTTGGTTAGAAGGACACCATTATCCCTGATCAAAGAGCAAATCCCATTTCTTCTTCCGTGCTTTAGGGTAGATTGGTAGAAAAATCTTGTGTTCTTGTCACCTTCTTGCATCCATTTAACCTTGGATTTCTATTTTCAAAAAATCTCCTCTTTCCTATTTGTAAGAAACCATTCATTCCTTAATTCATTTTCTTTGGAATAGGTTTCTTCATTAATTACTCCCATTTCCATCTTTTCTTGGATAGATTTGAGGTTCAAAAGGATATTGTTCTTGGTTTGAAATATATTTCCAAAAGTAATCCTGTTCCAACCTTGAACAATAAGCTATATTCTTTTAAGTTTTTGGGCTACCCAAAATATTGGAGTTCCTTGACAAGGAAGGTTCCACCATTGCTTGATCAATTCGTTGAAATCTGGGTAGATATTCCACATGATCACATATCTAAAGGGATAAGGACCAAAATTTTGTTGTTCCTCCTAATTCAAAATAAGTGCACTATGATTAGAATTAAATCTAGGAAGAGTAGACAACTGCAATTTGGCTAAAATGTCCCAATCACCAGAGATCAACACTTTGTGCAACTTAACCTATATGTGGTTTTGTCCATGGTTCTTGTTTGACCAAGTAAATTTAGAGCCTGAAAGCTCCACATCCAAGAGACCTTGAGTAGAAATAAAGAGAGAAAACAATCATACTATTGGAAAATCATCCACCCCACTAAGTTTCTTAGAGGGATAAAGGGGGTATTAAAATCCCCAACAAGCATCCACTTAACATTTTGATTATTAGACAAAAGTAACAATAAGGAGTCCCATAGAAGATTTCTAGCAGTCTTGGTATTAGGGGCATAGACATTAAGAAGATTCCACTTCACAATAGTCCTCCCATCCTCAAAGACTGTCTCTAAGTAGTTTCAATTACTAAAAACCCCTGCAACCAAATATTCTATCTAGATTCCAGAGAGTAGCAATGCCTCTAGATGCACCATCTGCATCACTAATAGAATACTCTTCCTTTGGCCAATTTTTTTTAATCATTTTATCAAATTTGTCTTGCATTTTGGTTTCCTGAATTAAGAGAATGTCAATTTTTAGATCTATAATAGAACACTTCAAAATATGCTATTTAAGAGGACTGTTCAGTCCTCTAATATTCCACGACAAAATTTTCATTAGGGTGGAATAAAAAGTCAGAAAAACCACTTTTTTGGCCCAAGGGGAGACTACTCCTCAATCATTTCTTAGATTTAGAAGCATTAGAAAGACCCTCAAGGGTCCTTTGTTTCACAAAAGCTATATCTCTAGCCACTTCCCTCATTTTGATATCCTTATTGTTTGCTCTTCCTACTTTCAAATCATTCCCTACATCCATTTTCTTCTTTTTTTTGGATTTACCACTTACTTGAGTCTAAGGATCATCCTTATATTCTTTACTTAAGGGTGAGGGAGGAACTAGCTCTATGAATCCCAAAATTACTAGTGATTCTTACATTTTCATTTGCATGGCATCCTTAGGAGCGAAGTCATCTTTAACTAGGTAAACAAACAAGTTCAAACCCTTGTCCAAATCCAAGCTATTTGGGGAAAGAGGGAAAACCCCATCCTAGGTTACTATACCAATCTTAGAATCTCCATGAGTCATGGGTGGGGGGGAGGAGACAACATCTTTTGTAAAAGTATATTCCTCATTTATATCTTTCCTAGATTTCATATTCTCAGCTGACACAACTACTCCAGACTCTTTAGACTTCGAAGAAGCCTGACCCAAATTTAAGGGAAAAATTTGACGCTCATAAGTGGTAGGGGAAGCAAACAAAGCTACTGGCTTGTCTTTTTGAAAAGACTGTTTCTTACAAGCATTATTGAGATGCCCAAATTCCCACAAAGCTAGCAAAACAATCTTGCATTCTCATATTCCATAACTTGAGACCAAGAACCAAATTTATATTTTAGAGTGATAGAAGAAGGAAGGGCTCTACTTACCACAACATTCACATAGATTCTATGAAAGAAAAGCGTAAAATTTTGGGAAGTTACTTTGTCTTACTACATGAAGACTGCCAAAAGAGTTTTCTATTCCCTAAAACACCTTTTGGTTCCAAAAATCAAGAGGTAAACTAGGAAGTCTAACCCAAGTTGAAGCAACAAATCCCAAATCAGTAGACGAGTCTAAACCAGGCTTCTATTTGCATAAAGCCAAACAATTCTTGACATTCTTATCATATGCCCAAGGACCCCCGTCAGAACATAGATTAAATGTTCCTAGTTATTGAAGCTAAAAAGGAATAGACCATTCAACATAGCATTAGCACTAACTTCACCTTTAAGGGTCCAAATAGAGTTCATCCACTTACATACCTGGTCTATGTTAGGTTTGGAGGACATAAATCTCCATTGACCAAAGACATTTGGAGATTCACAATAGATTCATCCATAATCTCATATGGAATAAACACTTCAAGACCATCCACAACACAACGTGCCCCTTTGACTTAGAGGTTGAGAAAATAGTCCTTTTAGTTGACCCTTTTCCCACTAGTTGTCCACATATGATACTTGATTCCCTTTCTAAAAAGGAGAATTGCTCGACATTTGAGGGCTGATAGTACCACCATCCTGGGACCCAACATCCACCACTTTTGTTTTAGATCTCGAGGAGCCAACAACTAGAGTCAAAGTGCCATCTATGACACCTAAGAAGGAGGACAAAGTCCTAGAAGGGGACACATATTGGACTCCCCCACCGAGATTCACCATGGCCGAACCAACAGTGCATAAATTTGAAAACTCAAAAGGTACATAGATCAAAGATAAAGATTTGTTGAGAGATATGTAATTATAACTTTAAAATGAATTTAGGAACCTTTTATTTGGGCTTAAAATGTACTGAGGAGTGTTATTTTATGTTCGGGTGGCCTGGTACTATATTTGGATGACCTTGTATCACTTAGAATTTATCCAACTTTCCTAGAATCTATCTAATCCTATTTGGGTGGAACTTTTTACCAATGGGGTGACCTAGTAAAACTTGGGTTGGCCTGGTTAGCAGTGGGGCAACCTAGTTTTGTATTTTTGTAAGTTCAAAATTTGGACAACTCTATTGTGGTAGCCTAGTCTTATGCTTAGGCAACCTCATTCCTCATACAAAAAATAGAGAGCTAATGCTTCATACCTCAACTAGCCAGTGGTTTTCCTAGTTTAAAGCTACAAATGAATAATTTTTTGCCTCATGTCTAGCCCATTTTAGTTGATTTCATGGACTAAACCTTCAAAACCTAGTCAAAAAATCTTTCTCTTAGAACAAGAACATTCCTCTAGGTTTCAAGGGTGTTTTTGTAGTTCAATCTTTCGCTTGTGTGACATCATGTTATGACATGATGTCATGTGAAGTTCTAGTGTGCATAGTTGCATTAGGGTAATATTAGTTTCATACATTATGCTTCAATTTTTTTTATTCCATGTCTATTTGAGCTAATGTTTCGTGGGTTCCATGGGGACATTACAATGCTTAAAAAATTTCTAATTTATCTTATTTAAAAAAAAAACATAATGATATAATATCACTCATTAAAAATATTATAAAATATACAAAAAAAAATTATTTATAAATATTCTAAAAAAGATAAATTATTTTTTAAATTTAAAATTATTATATTTTAAATTATATATGAAACATAAAAAACACTAGTTCATTTCATTTTCAAATTCTTAATTATTTTCTTTTTCTAAATAATAAAAAATTAAAAAATTGAGTTAAAATCGTATCCTACTTAAATTAAAATATATTCTTATTAATTATTTCTATTGATAAATAAAACAATTAAATTTTTCCTCATCAATTATTCATTTTTATAGATATAAATTTAAAATTTATTCAATTTTGAAAAATATTTATTCATATTAATAGACACAAAATAATTAAAATTTAACTTTTTTTTTCTAAGAGTATTATTCTTCATTCATTAAATCAAAGTCAAAACAATAAAATCATTTTTTCCTTTATAATAAACCTATGTTTTATATATATTTATTTTAAAATATAAGACAATAAGAAAAATAGATTATTGAATTATCATACTAAGAAAAGCAATAATAGTTGAAATTAATTAGTTTAAAGTATTATTATATGCATTCCATGGGTTATATGTTTAATAGGAATTTCATGTTATATATAATTTCTTAGAGTTTGAAAAAACAAAAGTGTATTGACATTACTTTAAAAATAAAATAATATTAATTATTATTAAAATGTCATTTTAAATTAGTTATACAAATTTAATATATTGATTAAAAATGGCTTCAAAATTAAATTTTAATATTGAACATCACATGATATAAAGATATAATATACAATTAATTATTGACATTTTATTAGGTAATACAAGTGATAAGAATTAATTATTATCTTAAATATAATTTGTTTTTAAAAATTTTAATTTTTTTTTTTAAAATATGAATGAACATGTAATTTTTATGAACAACAATAAATTATATTTTTAGATAATTTGTTACATATGAAAAATATTGTTTATTAAAATTTTGTAATATTTTTTTATCCTATTCTATCACTTTTAACAAACCAAAAGCTTAAGCTGTGAGTGAGGGTGTCACTGGAACGAGGGGTTGAGGGTCCCGCATGACAACAATTTACTACCTAGCAGAGAGGTTTGAATGGACACAATCGACCACAAAGCGGAAAGAGCATCAAGAGCATTAGAACCCTTCCTAGTAGAATCGCCATTTTGTTAACACAAACTGGTTGCTACTACACCAAAACCTAAGCTGTTAGTGAGAGCATCACAGAGAGGTGAAAAGATACTACAAGGGTTGAGGATCCTAAGTGACAACAATTGCATTATATAATCCAATCTCTTCCTCTTCTCCATAGATTTTAAAATATGATTCAAAAATCACTACTAAAAACTAGTACACAATTTCATTTTAAAATATTCTCTAGTGTATCTTAAACTACGAAAAATTTATCTCTTTTCTTGTATCCTTTTATAAAAGATACGCATTTTTCTTACAATTCAAGAATGTAATCCAATCTCTTAGAATGGGTACCATATTTCTTTAAGAGCTAAATCTACTGTGCGATGACATAAGTTTACGTAAGCAGATTTTCAATCTTTGGAAGTGAAGTAATAGTAATGTGAACAGGTTTTGTACTCGATCGACTTTCAATATATTCTTTTGCATGTTGAGTGCTTTGATTTATTCTAGGTGACACATCATGACTACTAAATATGCAATGAATGATGCGTACTAATTTTATTATACTAATAAATTTCCAATCAAATTTCATCGAATGACTTCAGATTTACTGCTGATATAATTGTATACGTTTCATTTGGATAGCCATACACGCCAAAGAAAGTCCATACCTTTTGTTTTAGTAAGTTATATTCTTCAGACCCTAATTCCAGTCAAAAAGTTCATTGTCATTCATGTTCTTTTCCACTTCTGTTATTCTTTTCCACTTCTGTACTGGGTCTAGATTACTTTTCTTGATTTGATGGAAGGAGACACAACTAAAGTAGCCAAAAACTATTAAAAACTCTGGAGTGGGATATGTGAAGTACAAAGGTGAGATTAACATGGCACCGTCACTGAAGAAAGTAAAACCCAAAGTATGAGCAAAGCTAATGAACCAGTAGTTGAACTATCACATATGAAGACATCATTATCGGTTTGATTATGACCCATCAGAAGAATGGTTAATTTCAGTCAAGGTCACATATACATCATTGACTGAAAGTCATGCAACTATCTGTCTTCAGTGCACGAGTGTGCACAAGTCTCATTAAAAAACCAAGAAATATCAGCATATGGAACGAAACTGAAATGACAGATCCAAAAGATTAGATCTTTATGCAGGGGCTACACAATCTTTTGAACATAAGGGGGCCCTGGAGGACAATCAAAACAAGTACAATTTTGAGTATATATGGTATAAATATGCTCATTGTGGCTCCCAAGCTCTTATAATCATTGGAATGCCATTTTCTATATCAAAACATTGATTGTCTGTATGCCAATGAACAGTGTTGTATTTGGCGGTGCCTGTTTGGGCTTGTTGGGAATGACTGGATCCTTCTGTGACTTGGGTCATGTCTGTTATCTCTAAAAAACTTGAGGGATATTAAAGTGTTCTCCACCGCCTGGCCTTTCAATTTCTTATTCTATGTACTTTCACTAATAAATATTCTGGTTGTTACTAAGATGACGTTTGGAGCCTTTGAATTCAAACATTTCTTATTGATATCACTTCTAATCAATATTGTCGTTTACTTATTAAATCGGCCTTTAATTCAATACAATTACCTGGCATGTATTCTTTTCCACAATAATTGGTTGCCCACACCATCCTTTCCAATCAGTCGACGTTGTCTCTTCACTTAAGTCGTCCATGCATATTGCCTGGCAGCATTTCTCTCAGTATCTTTGCTCGTTTTCAAAGGTGGGGAGAGATTGTTTGTTAAGCTCTTATCAAACTACAGTTCTCATGTGACTTAGGAGTATAATCACATGTCAATTCTACAATGTTCATGACATAAGGCATGACATATAAAGCATTGTCTTGAATATTTTATGGATTAACAAACCCTAGTTTAATACTAGGCTTTAAATGATAAATGAGATGAGGTTAGGAAATTGTTTCCATCTTTTGTTCAGATATAATTGTCGATGTTAAAGCTTTAATTGTATAGTGTATTCCACAATTATATTTGATGTTTTGAAAATGCAATTATATTATTCGGACTCTTTTGTTTAGTGGCTTTGGAATTATTTAATATTGTAGCATGTTCATAATTGAATTTGTGGGTGTTTGTGCGTTGTGATTTTATTTTCTGATAGAATATTTTTTGGTAATCAATAATCTTGTCAATTCATGTTTATGAGTACAAATACAATGTAGTGTTAAAAAGTACTTTTGGGGTTCGATATAAGAGTATTGAAGAATGAAAACTCCTCAGCTCCAAGACAAACCTAAATGTAAATTTCACAAGATTTGAAGAGACAAAAGATAGTGATGTTATATGCCAAACTATCTAAGTACTGTGATATTTGAAATGTTCGATTTTTTTTCTTTGATTGATTGATCCTTATATAGTTAGATAATCCAAAGATTAGATTATGTCCTATAGATTTTTTTATAAACGAACAACGCTAGGTGCTCAATTTAAATTATTAGGCATGTAAGTTGATGTGCAATAATTAGGTCTTTTGAAAGAGTCACCTCAAGATGATAAGAAAAAACAATCATTTGAATTGGGAGGACTAGATTTTGGGCACAATTTAGTCCAAGATATAGACTCACACTTATGATCTAGTGAAGGATGCGTGAATGGATATAGTAAGTTTTGGTCTAAACCATTAAGACTAATATAGGTTAATAGAAGAATAGTTTCAATTTTATGTCATATTATGCATGAAATAAATCAAATCAAATGTCAAAGTAGTGTATTTTAAGAAAATACAAAAGTGAGCATAAAATATATTTAAAACAAGAGGGTAAATGGGTGAAGCATGCAATTTTATCCTCTATATTTTACACTCATTTGGTGTGCATGTGTTCGATATGAATCATTCATTCCAAAGTAGAGAATACAATAATTAAAATAAAAAACAAATTCAATAATATGCGAATGGATAATGACTATTGATTTCTTCATGTTCTTGGAAGATTCATGACTCCTAATTTATAAACATGTACACAAAAGATGTTAGTAGAACCTACATTAAATATCAAAAAAATATAACCATTTTGTATTAATGTAATTGTGTCATCCATCATTGTAAATGAAATAAAATGGTGTAAAGTTGAATTTAGGAGTTGGTGTAGTACCCATGAAGGTGTCTTTTTAACCAATTTTGATGTAAAAAATGTCACTTAAACCAATGATGGTGTAGGACACATAAATTTGTCACTCTAGCCAATTGTGGCATAGAGCTCTTCATGGTCTTAATTTAACCAATCATAATGTAGGACCATGAAGGTGTCACTTTAACCACTTACAACATAATAAATCTAAATGTTTCACTTTAACCAATATATGAATGGGATATATGCCACCTCAAATTAGATGCCTAGAACCATTGTGTGTCTAATTTGAAGAAACAAGGGTGTGATGGCCATATATTTCAATATGTTGTGCCTAGAGAATAAATGAAATGATAATTTTGTGCAAGATCATATAATAGGGATAATATATATTACCCCTAATTTTATCCCATAGAGTGAGGAAAAATATCCTAGTAAAGATAGATAGTGTAAGTGGGAGAGAGTTAGTATTCCATTTATGATTAATAGAGGAATGGAATATGATATGTAGTGTAAGATAACATCATGTGAATGTAACATGAAGGAAAATTTCATTAAAATTTGATTTTAACTTTTCAAACATTAGTAAAGGATGCAACACATGATATAGGCATGCATGGATATTGTATAATAATAACTTGAATGTTCACTAAAGGGAGTGAAAATGAATTAATTGGGTTGAAAGTGTTATTATCTATATGATGGCCTCAATTGAGGAATTCAAGTAGTTTTTTGTGACATGATTATGTGAAGTTCCATGAATGAAAAATATTTGAAAGAAAAAAGTGGACAATAAACAAAACTTAAGTATGAAGAGAAAAATAGATTATGCAAAAGGATGTGAGATGAAAATAGAGGAGCATAATAATTGTGGATCTGCCTAAAATTATTAATAATAAATATAAAATAAAAATATGTAATCGATAATTAAGGACGATAGCAACAATCATGGATCCATGAAAATGACCAAGGCAAGAACCAACAAGCAAAATAATCTAATTTTTCCGTCAATATGGTGAGAGATTGTTGAGGATACTTCACAGACTATTAGTATCCTGAATCTATAAAGGAGAAACAAAAAGGGGAACAATACTTAAAGAAGAAGAAGAAGAAGAAGAGGTCATGAAACATTAGAATGTTCATGGGAACTTGTGTCAACATGCACCACTAAGGATGTATTTAAATCATTCATAAATTATGAACACGAGGGGATTGAAGTATAAAAATAGTAACCTACTAACTATAGGTTGCATGTTGATCTACTAATTTATGTAAATTAATGCATGTCTTAATCTTGTTAGACAAGGAAAAATAGATTAATTTCATTATAGATGGTATTCTCAACATCCATGTGTCCCTTAAACATTCTTTGACATGATATTTTCCCTCCAAGCCATGTCTATCATTTATTAACCAAAATTTACCACTTTATGCCACATTTAAAGGTGAAAAAAATCATATAAATACAAAATTTTATATCTAAGTATAAGATAGAAAAGTTGGCTCTTCAAAATAAAAGTGTTTTCTTTGAGAACTGAACTTTCTATTACATTTGAATGAATCAGATATCACTTAACAATCTAATTTATTATTCTATTAAAAATATTACAATATGGAAATAAAACTAACTTAAACAATTTCAATACTATTTTCTAATTATACCATTTTGATAAAAATATGTGTTTATGTATAAATAGTTAAAATTTAATAATATTAGAAATAAAAAGTATAGGTTTCAAAGATGCTACTAGATAACTTGAACAAGCTCTTTGTCATGAATACTAGTACCATGCATGGACTACAACATGGCTCACAATTGTCTTGTATGGAAAAAAATAGAAAACTCTAGAATATCATCTTTGCATAGATTCCAAAGCTAAATAGGGTCTGAAAACCTACACACAAAAGGAGAGGAGAAATATTTGGGGTGGTTGTGTTAAGGGGCTTGCCTCATTCAAATCCCCATTTTGGTATTTTTACCTCCATGGATAGATAAATAGGATTTTGATAAAATATGAAAATAAGAAAGGAATGATAAAAACATGTGCAATGTTAGATAAAAGAGATAACTTAACAATAACACAATGATATCAATAATATTTTAAAATGATAGCTCTGAAAAATTACCCACAATGAGAGAAGCAATCCAATTGAGAGAAATCCACCTAGAAGTTGTCACAAACCTCTAGAAGGATTCAAAAGCTATAATTTGAGATATCTCCCTATAGCCGAGCACCATGAGGAAAATGACATGCAAGACCGAAGAGAATGTTGTGTTGAGATGAAAGCTTCAAAAAATCAAGATTTGTAGAGTTGGAAGCAAAAAATTGTGTACATATAAATCAAAATATGAAAAATCTAATTTTTTCCTCTTGCCAAGGAAAGACTTTCATTTTTTTTCAAAATAGTATGTCAAGTGGGTGCATCTGCAGGTGATGACTAATAACATAAGAGTTACACTACCAAATTCTCAAGAACATAATGTTCCAATAGTCGTTTGGATTTTGATTTTTTGTGAGATGCTAGCACATCACATAGATATCTGCACATAGTGTTATCATCTAGGAAAATTATAATAAAAAAATTGTAGATAGGGTAATTTTTCTAGCATGATCCTTATTTTGTATCATCATATTAAAATTAAGATATTTGATATATCAAGCGGAAGGGGAGTTGTCATGTAATGTGAAATTGCAAAGGGGTGTGCGATTTCTAACAGTATCTTTCCCCCACTTTATTAGGCATATGCACTATGTTGAATATGCATGCTAAAGAAAAATAGAATAACTTTGAAAATTACCTAAGGACATTGTGGAGGATGTAGAGTCTTCATTCCACATGGATATTCCCCCAAGGAGAATATCTCCAAAACCAATGAGATATCTTACATAAATACTATGTTATGTCAAAAAGAATTTACCGCACACATATTATCCATAAACAAACATGTTAGGAAAAAAAAGACAAAATATTCAAGTGCAAGTTTTTGATAAATCATTTTAACAAGTATGGCTAGCAATTTGTTTTATGCTAAAAGCCATACAACAATTTTGATTAGGCCATGATTATTGAAAGCTATGTTGTAGGACAACCTTAAAAAATATAAAACATATGAGAACCAATCATTCTAATGGGTTGCCTAATGTGAGGTGGTTCATGTGTTATCAAATTGCTAGAATGGTTAAAAATATTTTTTATTTTCAATGTGAATGTGATGTGCATTGTGATAACTCCCCCTTAAAATAATTTTCATGACTCAAGGAGTGCAAGTTATTTTAAGGAGAAGAGGAAATAAGAAATATATGAAGCAAGATATTGTAGCATGAAACACATAATGTCCATGTGCTCATGAAATGGAATCACACATTGTAAGGGATGCCATAGTGAAACTACAACATTGACTAAATAAAAATCACTAAGGGATCCAAGTATCTAGGGTCAGTATGATTTCATAATAGTAATATATGTATACAATATATGAATTGACATCATTCCTTGGATATATTGGAATAATGAACTTACAAAGGAAGAAGATTCAAATGAAATCAAAAAAATGAGTCAACATGGAAGAGACCTAAATGTCTCAACACTTTGCATCATCTCTGAAAGAAAAAAAACTATTTAATGGGTTACACTTTTTGGGACATCCTGATTTTTGCTGAAATCACATATTTTTAGAAAATATAATGATTTAAGCCTCGAAAGGTTCCATTTAAAGGATTTTAGTTCAAGAGGGTTTGATCAAACCTCCTTAGATCAAATCCCCTTGGATAGAACCCCACTAGTTTTAAACCACACCTATAATGGAGTCTCCTCTACACCTATCAAAATGCTGATAAAAAACCACTTTTGATTTACCTTTTGGGGGATATAATGAATTCATCTAAAATTTATGTTTTGTAAGTATGTAGTCCTTATTATAAGCTTCCCAAAAAGTATAATTTTGAATATATTTAATTTGATTATTATATTTATTTTTATTTCTTGTGAATGTAGGTTTTTCACTGAAAACCAAGCTCTTTGTTGTGCACAAGTGAAAAAATAGTAGATTACCAAAAATATTCTGAAAAGTATCTATGATCTTGGTATTGATGTCCTTGATCCAACAAAAAAATTGAATTTCGATACATACAAAAAAAATTGTGTTATATACAGTAAACCTATGTCTAAATTGTATTTGGTTTGACTTTAAAACTTAATTTAGAAAAAAAATCAATAAAACACTGTGAAACCAAATGAAGGAGCTAGATATCATAGTTACAAATCTAAATTTTAAAAAAATATAATTTTATCCTTCATAGTTCTAAAAAAATTTGTGTTATACAGTAAACATCACTCTTTAAAAATGTTGTTTACTGTTAAAAACTAGTTATCGAAGGAGATGGGAAAAAAATGTAATTTGATTCCAAAAAAATTAAAAATATATATTTAGAATCTACAGAAAAAAATGTCACAAATCACTAGTTTGCATCATCTTCAAATTCCTCATGGTTTAGCAGCTATAGGTGTCCAAAAGTGAAGACAGTTAAAAAAGTTTAGTTCAATATCAAGTTTGGCCAAAAAGTGTAACACACTATTGTGGGATCACCCTATAACATATAAAAGAGTGATGATACATATAAAACAATTGAAAACTAGATTATCTTCCTTGTATCCATGTACCTACAAGGGTATCATGGGTCCTCCATTGGTATATTTCTACTAAATAAATTATGCTTTTTTAATATTATATTTTTTCAATTTTGTAATCAACATAGGTATGTTAAAAAAATGATGTCCTTTATTCAAGCCAATAGAAAAACACTAGACTATATTGGAAAAATATCAAAAAAATACTCTACTCTATATGAAGTTGATCCACTCATATTTCACCATATATTTTAAAATCCTACTTTTCTTATTGTATTCCTAAATCAAATAATTTGACTGGAAGAGAGCCAATTCCTTATTAAGATAACATTCATAAGAGTTAATCTCTCTCATTATCGGGGTATCAAAGCCATCATAATTATCATAGTGGATAATTGCATGGAAATGGGGGACCAAAAGGGGGTCTTAAGTGGCCACTTTCTTGAAATCAATAATAAATGATCTTGGATGAGAAATTGAAGATAGTTACACTCAAAATTTGAAGAAGTGACATGAACAAGAGTCATAGTGTTTTGAATCTACTTTCTAAACTACTTGTCATTTCATGCCACCCTTACATGACCCATCATTGATAACTGATCTAAGAGATCTTATATGGGTAATCTTGCATGAATTTTCCTTGAAGGGTTTAAAAATTGGCTAAACCCCAAGTTTTCGAGCTTTCAAACTCTCTTACCTGCTTACTCGCATGCTTTCTTCATTGCTCCTCCTCATTCTTCTTTTCCTTCCATTTTCCATCTTTGTGTTTTGGGTGTCGGCCTTCGGCCTTCCCCTTTATCCCTTATTGTGTCCTTTTGGTAAGGCGTAAGCCTTACCTCTGATTGTTGAAGTCTCGAAGAGGCTTTTCAAGATTTTTTCTAAGTCTTGAATAGTCGGACTTCAGGGTTGGATTTCTATCTTACCCCTTCCACCTTCTCTCCCTTTCTTTTTGTAGTGAAGAAAATTGTGCATTCTTGAAAAAAGAGGCAATTTCACACTTAATATGGACCTATTTTGGCACCCTTGCATTAATTACCCTTTAAAATCATCATTTATAGGCCCCCTACAACCCATTATTTTGGATCTCGAGGCTCATTTCACTCAAAAATCATATTTAAAATCATTCAAAACACCAAAAAACCTAAAAAACCCATCTCAAAAAGCTAAGGTGGGACTCATTCGCCACCTTGGGTGAATGAGTCCCCTTAGGTGGGACCCATTCGCCAAGTGTAGCAGATGAGTCCCATTTGGGGTCTTTTTCAAATTTGAGCGAGAATTTATCAATTTAATTCAATTTTTTGGTGAATGTTGGCCCTGAGATCTGAATAACAGTCAATTAGGTGTCAATGCCTATAAAAGCAAGCTTCTAAGTCATTTTTCACAATCTAAGCATATCTCTAAGTCATTTTCAAGAGCAAATTCAAGAAGTCAAGTGTTGAGAATCATTCACAAGAGCATTCAAGTTTCAAGAGCAAGCAAAGTTGAAGCATTGGAGCAACATTAAAGCATTTTTGTAGGTCTTCAAGCTCACTTTCAATCAAGATCTAGCATTGTCAAGGGTTGATCATGGATGCCTATGGTGAATCATGATGGATTCTAGGTTAGGGAGATGCAACTAGCCATCAAGCCAATCCTAAAGACTTGTTTCCTAATTGATTCCATCTTCCATTATCATTCTACATTCAGCCTAAGGAAGGTATAATCATCATTAGAGCTCACTTGGGGTGATTAGAGATCATCACAAGTGAGTCATTTATCTTTACATTTCCATCATTGCACCATATTCTTGCATATTTGAATAGGATTGCATCATGTTTCATATTTCTTAGTCTTAGACACACTTAAGGCTAGGGTTTTCATGCACATTTCATTATTCCTATCAAGGTTTAATACCAAACTAGGGGTTTGACCGAGGAAAACCTGCCATTAGCAAATCAAGTTGAATTATGTTTTGTAGGTGCTTTTCGTAGGTTCAGATCCAGAACTCAAGTTGGAAGGAAAGAGCAAGTGTTGGAGTACATATCAGAGCTTTCAATTTCTAAAAAAGAAAAACAAGACTGATTCACCAAGAGTGTGTAATGAGTTCCACTGTAGCTATTTGTCAGATTTGTTTGTAGATTCCGATACCATTTTTCCTGAAATAGACTCCCTTGTAGAATTCAGGTGATCTGGGACTGATTCGCCCAGGTTGGCGAATGAGTCCCAGTTGGTCAAAAAGTCAACATTTCCAGAATTTTAGTCATTTTCAGGCACTTCAAGGTTTCTAGGTGCACACTATTTACAATTTTGCTTTC
>VDFB02112491.1:0-11450 GCA_007258455.2 Sequoia sempervirens | reverse complement strand
TGCTTTCTCAAATATATCTTAATTTGCACTTTTAACATTCATTTTAGACCATTTCAATTAGTCAAATATATTTATTTTAGTTCATTTACATCATTTCTCATTGCATACATCGTAATTTGAATGTGCATAAGCATTTTAGAACCCTTAAGCTCTCTCTTTCTAGGTGGAAAACCCTAGGAAGAGAGCCTAGCATTTCGAGTTCCTAAAATCTATGTCACACCCAGGTTTGGCACAAAACCTACTTTTAGTGAGTAAATTGAATGATGTGGGTGTGCAGGTTGTCTTCTTGAGTGGAGGATGTAAAATGACTAGAGGAGCTATGGTTTTGGCTAGAGGAGTTCAGATAGGAACCCTATACAAGCTAGATGCATGTGCGGTATAGTGCAATAGTTCTTCTAACAAATCATAAAAGAAAATTTTAGATTCTTCATCCTCACCATCGAATAAAGAAGTGAAGAAATCATGTGCAATTTTATAAAAGTTCTCATAAGTCTTCTAGGATTTTGGACTATGTGCATTCTGATGTTTTTTGGTCCTATGAATGTTCCTTTGTTATCAAAATATTTATATTTTGTTTTTTCATAGATGATTACAGTAGAAGGAAATTTATTTATTTTCTCAGAAGTAAATATGAAGTCTTCAGTCAATTTAAGGAGTTTAAGGCCTTGGTAGAAAATAAAACTAGTAGAAAGATAAAGTGTTTGAGGACTGACAATGGTGGTGAGTTTTGTTCCAAAAAATTTGATAAGTTTGTAAAGAATATGGGATTGAAAGGCATAAAAAAACCCCATATACCCCTCAACGAAATGGAGTTGCAAGAGAATGAACAAAACATTGATGGAGATGGCTAGGAGTATGGTAAGTGCAATTGGCCTTGAACAAAAGTTTTGGGCTGAAGTTATTGCCACTACATGTTATCTGGTAAAAAGATCTCCTACATCAAATCTTGTTGATAAGACACCTATGGAGGTGTGGTCAGGAAAGAAGACCTCATTGAGACATCTTTTTGTGTTTGGTTGTGAGGCATATACTCATGTTCCAAGGGAGAAAAGGTCGAAGTTGGAAAACAAGGCTGTCAAGTGTATCTTCATCGGATATGGTATTGGTGTGAAAGGGTACAAGCTTTGGGATCCAGTGGATGAAAATGTTCTCTACAGTCGAAGTGTTATCTTCAGAGAGATGAAACCTTCTTCCACCATTTTTCAGCCTACAGAAGAACAAATGAAAGAAGATGTGGTTCAACTTCCTCTTGAATCTAAGAAAGTTGAACCTAAAGCCCAGAATGGAACTGATGATGAGGAGAACTTGAGAAGCTCAAAAAATTCTGAAGAAGATGAAGAACCTCAACCTTAGCTAGTGAGGAGGTCTACACGTGAGAAGTGACAACCGAATAGATTTGGATATGCACCAGAGAGGTTTGGATATTCATTGTTGGATTCAATTTTTTTTTTTCATGGTGACTTGGAGGAATATATTTACATGTCATTGCGAGAGCACTTTGTGGTTAAAGGTAAATAATGTTTTCTATGTAAGTTGAAGAAATCTCTATATGGTTTGAAATAATCTCCTAGGATGTGGTACCAAAAATTTGAGACCTATGTGTTGAGTTTGGGATTTTAGAGATCTAAATCTGACCATTGTGTGTATTTCAAAACTAAAAATAGTCAAATTCTCATTATTACATTATATGTAAATGATATGTTATTTTTTGGGAATGGTAGTATGATTTCACATTTGAAGTTCTAGTTGTCAACATAGTTTTATATGAAAGATCTAGGTGCAATGAAGTATATTATGGGGATGGAGATCATAAGAGATAGAGCTAACAAAAAGCTTTGGTTAATTCTGAACAAGTATGTGAATATAGTGTTAGAGAGGTTAAACATGACAGCTTGCAGATAGTTAGTTGTTCTTGTAATGCAGGGGATGAAGCTTTCAGTGGAGGATTATCCAAAATATCCTACTAAGATGGAGGACATGACCAGAGTACCATATATGCGAGTATTGTTGGCAGTCTTATGTATGTCATGGTTTCTACAAGGCCAAATATTTCCCAAGTAGGGAGTCTTAAGTCATTTTATGATCTGCATTGGAATGCGTTGAAAGAGTGTTCAATATTTGTAAGGTACATTCGAGTATTCCATATGTTTTCATGGTTATCCTACTAGACCTCAGCATTCAGTTTGTATTTGTGGGTTTGTGGATTCAAATTGGGTAGGTGATGTTGACAGCAAGAGATCCACCAGTGGATATGTTTTCATGATGTTTGATGGTGCTATCAGTTAGATGAGTAAGCAACAAGCTATAGTCACTTTTTCCATGACAGAAGCATAGTATATGGGAGCAACTAATGCTTGTAAGGAAGTCATCTAGCTTAAATGTTTGTGTTATGATATTGGTTTTGATGTTGGACAAATTATGATCTATTGTGATAGTCAAGCTTCCATTAGCTTAGCTAAGAATCCTACTTTCCAGGCTAGAACAAAGCACATTGATGTACAATTTCATTTTGTTCATGATGTGGTAGAATATGGAAAGGTGAAGTTGGAAAAGGTTGATACTTTGGCGAATGTTGGAGGTGCATTGACAAAGCCAATGAGCACTGAGAAGTTTATATGGTGTGTCAATTCCATGGGCCTTGGGACCTTAAGCAATTGATGTTGTAGACTCTTGATAGGTCTTCAACAAGTGGGATAATGTTGGGATCAAGGTGTCTTAACCTTAGAGTCTCCACATGGTGAATTATTTTTAATTAATTGTTGCATAATTATTTTTATCCTAAGTTATTAACTTCCTAAGTTGTCATTCATCTTTGTGGGACCTCTTTATGAGGTGGCATCCTACATGGCAAGTGATGAGATGGCATAATCACTTTTTTCTAGGAAGTTGGAACTCACTTGGAACATACTATATTTTAGGGAGATGTTGTCATATATTTCCATTTTGGAGTGGAAATTGATTTGGCAATTTCCCTTGTTGACTGAAGAGTCTTGGTTTGCAAATTCTATTATGGATTGGAGTTGTATTTTAGTAGCTGGAATTTATGGTGGATTTCATGTTTTCTAAGTGGTGTGAGGTAAGTAAAGAACCTATTCTTGGTTATTGTAGTTTCTATGTTGAACTTACACTATATTTGACAAGATGACTATTATAGATGAGATAGGTGTTATTTCTTTTTTAAGTTGCTATGTGCAATGTTTCATAGATTAGCAAGTTATTATTTTTGACACAACTTACCTCATGGGCTTTGAAGTTGGTTTTGGAAACCATGGGAGCCTACCTTTTCATGTTGAGCTCTATTTATATGTTGGTGTCTTAGCACATTTTATGAGATAGATTGAATATTTTTAGAGATGTTGTTATGGTATCAGAATTATTCCAAAATCTTGTATTTGTGTGAAAACTCTTGAAGAGCATAGCTTTGAGATTGTATTGTAATTGTTATTGTTGTTGATTAATAAAATTGAGTTGAGTGTTTGGAGTGTGGGCTTTTTCCCAAAATGGTTTTCCCACGTATATGTTGTGTTATGAGTTTATTATGTTTTGAATAGTTGTTTATGTGTTTTTAGATGTGCATTTGAATCTCTAAATTTTAATTGGTTTAGACTTTTCACAACTCTCTCCTAATAGATTCAGTGTAGGAAACTATTTCTGCCACCTGTGTTTCCTTTCATATAGTGAACTAACATTTAGTTATTCATCTCCTTAATTTTGCTAATCTATTTCCTTAGTTGAGACATTGAGTATGTGCTTTCACAAATGCAAAATATTCTCATAGGCAAAAAAGTGTGAGGAGGAAGATCTTAACCTTATCAGTTGCACTCTCTAAAATTAAGAATAAGATTTTGAATTAATTCTTTTAGCTCCTCTAATTGTGAACAAAGATTGGAAATATTCTTAGCCTTTATGCACAATTAGAGAAATATTATTTTTCTTAATCAAACCGATCTAGTGAATGAGTTAAGTAACTATCTTCTCTATTTAAATGAAAGATTACTCTACCTAATCATATTTGAACCTTCATCTCCTATTATTATACCTTCATTATATTTCAAGCCCTCCTTAGAAAGGCCGAGAGAATCCTTTCTTCAATATCTATGAATGAAATGGAGTTCGTTCCTTGGTTTTTTAATGTTTGTTCTTTAATTACATTGATAGAAAGACATAAAATTAACTCATAATTTGTTTTCCCATGATTATATTAGTGGAAATTAAAGGTTTCTATTGTATTTATATATTTTAAGGCACAAACATAAAACTTATATGCAAAAGACTCCTTATTATTCTTTTTATCCTTGATTACCATGTATTTGCACAAAGTCCTTAGGTAAGGACCTTACTTAAGGATGAGATACAATTGGAAAGAATTGAGTATGAAGTGAATTTGATATTAAAGTAAACACTAGAAGTAGAATATTGATTAAGGTGTTGGCTTTGAAATTGTGCTTTATACTATAGGGTCAAAAGATAATATTATCGAAAATAGCAACATAGAGATTATGGAATTTAACAATAAAATTGGGCCTTCTTGGTATTACTTAGGAGACAAAATTAGATTTGGTTATGCATAACCAGTTGAAAGATGAGTTGAATATTATGTGAAGTTTTCTCATGTTTCCATAAAGATATTGTAGTGACTATATTTGCAAGGTTGCATTCTTACATCAAAAAAACCATAAAAGATTGCATATGTGCATGATTTTCATAAGAATGTATACACATAACATAAATACAAGTTAAGACTATAAATGTATCTATAAATACATTCATTTGATATACCTTCCTAACTTAATATTGCTTATTCTTATGTTGTTGAATGCTCTATAGTCCCATGAATAGTGAAGGTTGAAATCAGTATTATTTATATATGTTTGTGTGAGTGCATATAGATAAAATGGAAGTGTTGGGATCACATTCATTTCACACACTAAGACTATGCTTTGATACTGTTGAAGATGAATTTTAATGTTGTCCTATGTGATTGATAAGTGAATTCCAAAGTTTCCCTTGTATATATCTAACATTCATAATATGGTTAGATGAAGTTATGTCTTTTCACAAATTCCATTTCTCCAATTATTTTTGCTTTGCTAGTCTTCCTCGTGTTAGGTCGGGTATTCTTCTTTTATGAAGAATTTTTGGGAAGTGATTCACTTTGTGGTAGGTTGGAAATGTGCTCTAGCAATTTTCTCACCCTTGAAGTAGTCGAAGGAGTTTGAAAGTCGAAAGAAAATCTTTTTAGGAGTTCTTTGAATCATTGTGTAATATTGATCTCGACCAAGTGATCTTTGTAAGGAATATGTTCCTATGTGAATTTCCATGATATTGGCATTTGTACTCTAAACCTTATCAAAGAAATAAATTTCTTGTCTCTTTCTTGTATATTGGACTTATGTTATATCTTGTTTTTTTCTCACATGGAATAAGTATAATTTGATAATTTTAATTTTTGGAGGTCATTACAATATAAGAATTCCATGGAACAAATACAATTTGAAATAGATGATAAGGAAAAGGAAAAAGTAGATCTCAATGCGGGAAAAGAGAATCGGTTAGCTAGAGACGTGAAATTCCTATGTGAAAAGGTAGAAAGTTTTGTAAACAACTTATCAAAAAGAACATTTTGCATTCTCTAATTAGAAAGACACTCTCAAAGCTGACAAAGAGTGGTTGCAAAGCTAAATAAAAGTATTGAAGACATTCAAAACTCTATCCAAGAAATGCATGGTGTTTTCCTAAGGGCTGATGAGGGAGCAACTAAGTACTCCAAAGCTTAATGTAAAAGAAATGAAAAAGATGTTTGAAGCTCATGAAAAGGAATACCATGGGGGTGATAATAGGTAACAGTGGTGGGGATAAGAAAAATTGTGTGGTTGGTCAACTTGCAAATGAAAAAGAAATAGTTGGAAGTGCTTAAACTGAAGTAAACCAATAGAAAGACTACAATCAGCAACTTAGAAAAGGAATTAAAAGATTAAAAGAGGATTTTATTGTTGAAAGAGAAGGAGAGTTCAAAATTCAAAGGAAATCTTGTCAGGAAGGTCATTGAATCATTTTGTAATATTGATCTTGACCAAGTGGTCTTTGTAAGGAATATGCTCCTATGTGAATTTCCATGATATTGGCATTTGTATTCTAAACCTTATAAAATAATAAAATTTCTTGTCTCTTTCTTGTATATTGTACTTATGTTATGACTTGTGTTTTCTTACGTGGAATAAGTATAATTTGATAATTTAAATTTTTGGAGGTCTTTAAAACATAAGAATTCCATGGAACAAATACAATTTGAAATAGATGATAAGGAGAAGGAAAAATCAGATCTTAATGTAGGAAAAGAGAATCAATTGGCTCAAGACATGAAAGTCCTATATGAAAAGGTAGACAAGTTTTGTAAACAACTTATCAAAACTAAAAAACTTGCATTCTCTAATCAAAAAGACACTCTCAAAGCTAAGCAAAGAGTGGATGCAAAGATAAATAAAAGTATTGAAGACATTCAAAACACTATCCAAGAAATGCATGGTGTTTTCCTAAGGGTTGATCAGGGAGAAACTACTCCAAAGCTTAAATTAAAAGACATGAAAAAGAAGTTAGAAGCTCATGAAAATGAATACCATGGGGGTGATAATAGGTAACAATATTTAGTGGGGATGAGGAAAAATGTGTGGCTGGTCAAATTGCAAATACAAAAGCAATAGTTGGAAGTACTAAAAATTGAAGCAAAACAATAGAAATACTACAATTAGCCACTTAGAAAAGGAATTAAAAGATTAAAATAATATTTTATTGTCGAAAGAGAATGAGTTTAATTATTGTTGTTGACAGACAACCACAATCTAAAAGACAAGAAGTTGACAAAATAAACACAACAATTGATGGAAGGTGTTTCTTATGAAGAAGGGCACATGAACACATTACAAAATGATTGTTTACAAGAATTTGAGGTAGTTTAGAAGTTGAAGGCTGATATCAAGCACCTTGAAGCTCAATTAGGAAATGTTCAATTTACCTATAATGATCATTTAAAGCATTTTGATATATCAAAAGTTAAAGGTATGGTTGCACAACTGATAAAAGATAAAGATGTCTTGACAACCACAATCATTTGACTGGCAACCCACATTGTGTTTTCCAATTTACAATTATTTTGTGCATTTTGTTTAATCATATGAGGAAATTTAAATGCAATTTTTACTCTAATTAAGAATGGTTAAATTTTAGAGGGTTATTTTACTACATTCATGATGTCTAAACAACAAAAGGTTTTCAATACATTCATACTGTTTTGTAAAATTTCATGTTGCAAAACCTTAGGTGTTTAGAAGCAAGCAACCCACATAGTGTTGTAAAACCCTCTAAACACAACAACCCAATTGGTTAGTCACCTCTTAGCTAAATTTGGTTAGTTTAATATTATGCCAACTACAACTCCTCCTCATGAGACAACCCTTTACATTTAAACATGGAGAATCAAATAACTGACAACCCACATTGGGTTTTCTAATTTACAATTATTTTTGTGTATTTTTTTTAATCATAATGTGAAAATTTCAATGCGATTTCTACTCTAATTAAAATTCATTATAAATTTTGAAGGGGCCTTTCACTACATTCATGCTATCTAAATAGCAAAAGTTTTTCAAGACATTCATACTGTTTTGTAAAATTCCATGTTGCAAAACCCTAGGTGTTAAGAAGCAAGCAACCCACATAGTGTTGTAAAACCCTTTACCCTTAACAACCCAATTGGTTAGTCACCCCTTAGCTCAATTTAGTTAGTTTTACATATCCCCCACCTACAACTACTCCCCGTGAGACAACTCTTTACATTTAAACATGTAGATTCAAATAACTGAAAACCCATATTGTGTTTTCCAAATTACAATTATTTTGTGTATTTTTTTTCAATCATGGCAAAATTTAAATGCAATTTTTACTCAAATTAAGATTCCTTATAAATTTGAAGGGGCCTTTCAATACATTTGCATTGTCTAAATTACAAAAGCTTTTCAAGGCATTCATTCTGTTTTGTAAAATTTCATGTTGGAAAACCCTAGGTGTTAAGAAACAAGCAACCCACATAGTGTTGTACAACCCTCTGCAACCCAATTGGTTAGTCACCTGTCACCTCGATTTGGTTGGTTTTCTCCTCCAGCTCCTCCGCGTGCACTCCAACCTTCAACTTTCAACATGTAAACTAAAAATACTCACAACATTGAGTGTTCTAAAAATAATTCTTCTTACAATTGTTGAAAATCCAAGTCTTTCACATGTTAGTCCACTTCCAATTCTCGCGCTAGGAAACACACTTAAAATGATAGCTTCTTGCACAAGCCACAGGGCCCAATTTTATGGTCCAATGCCCGCCTCGACGATTGGCATAAAGCAAGAAAACTGATATGATGACATCGTTAGGGGCTCCCTTCCATCGTTGTAACGTTTGCTCCCATCTATCGATTTTGTCACTTTTATCCCCTGTCTGGTGGGCCCCACACTACATTGTCCCATCATGTTATATATGTTTCTATGTATGTTTTTATGTATGGTTTTAAGTGTTTTTTCTATGTTACATGCGTATGTGCGATGCATTTAGTTAGGAGATTAATTGTATCCTATATATATAATCTCTTAAATAATAATAAAAATATAAATAAAAATAAAAAAAATAAAAAATAAAAAAATTATTTTTCAATATTATAATTATTTTTTATATATATTCATGTATGTAATAAATAAATAAATTCCAAAATAAAATAAAACAACTCCAAAATAATACTTATTATTATTTAAGATAACGTATTTAAGGTATGTGTTTAGACTAAAACTCAGCTTAGGGAAGGTTGGTTTCCATGAATGTTAATTTGTGCTTGTACGACTACAAGAAAATTCAAATACTACACATTGTTGACCAATCAATATTATTGACCAAAGCATGTACACATTCACACACTCACTCTCCAGCAGGTCAATGAAAATAGTTCGGGGGCATTTTCTTCGGTCGATTTTCCGCCCCACAAGCTTAGCAAAGTGGAGTGACCTGCTTAAACAACGTCGATGTTCCGGCTTCACTTGAAACTTTTAACCAGTAATCAGTTGTATCGTCATCATCACCCTTCCACAGCGCCTCGGGATTTTGTCGCTTCACCATCCATTCCACTCAAAATATCATCTTCTGGATCGGCATACATGAAATAGTGAGCATTCAGGTTTAAATTCTGCTCCCACGTTACTTCTGATGTCATTGAATTTTCGCTTTGGACTGGAAACCACGTTTCTTTCACCTTCAATATTCTGGTTTTCCAAGATTATTCTCTCGTCTACTAGCAAGTTCTCAAGCTTAGCATCATCTCCAATGGTTTGTGGCTCTTCATCGCACCCGACAGAGGAATTTATACTATTGGAGTGAAGCCATTCTGAAGTTGAAGCAGAATCCTCAGTGATACTCTCACTGTCTATGTTACTCATACATGGAAATAATTCGCTAAACGGATGTGGGAATCGGACAAGTTAGAAATTGTGGTGGGAGAGTTAGCAGAAGCCTTTTCTTCACTTGAAAATTTTATACCCAAATTGTCTGCATTAATGGCATTGCCGTTGCATGCGTCTCCGGTTCAGTTTCCATTCGGAGATGACTCTTCTTCAAGTGAGTGTTCCACACGTTCTTTATCTCGTTGTCTGTTCTTCCAGGCAGGCGTGAGGCAATAGCAGACCACCTGTTCGATAACAGAAAATAATAACATCAGCCAGGGAAAGGGTCCAGTAGTCCACCACGTTTCAACAATGGTGATAGTGTTTGTTGATCTAATGTTAATAATTTTATCAATATAGCATTAAAAGTTGTGATTTTAAAGTTGAGTGTTGATGATGAGTATTCATAATTGAATGAAATGTATTCTTTAGATCTAAAATGAAATAAATCATGTAATTCCACATCATTACACCAATAAATCATGATTTAGTGAGCAACTACCAGTGTAATTTTTTCTTGTGGATTTTTTGCACATCTCAACAAAAAGTATGTTGATATGACATCATATTTGATGATGTAGCCCTGATCCATTCCCCTGAAGAATATAATTGAAATAACGAGAAATACCATACACACTTATTGCTGAAAACCTGGTAATGTTTAATAATAACCTCCTCCTCTTCAACGCTGAAATTTCCTCATTTAATAAAGCCCATACTTTAATCTATTATATATGTCGTTCTAATTTAAAATCTTTAGAAATAAACATCTGTAAGAGATTAACTTGTCCAAAGAGTGATCCAACACTGATTGTGCTAGAAGAGAGGCTGAGTTACTTAATGTATTTAATCCCATTAGGCTCAATCTAATCCTTATTCCTTTCTTACATATGATGTACTCCAAAAAAAATTCCCTATGTAACCCCAAAACTCATTTCTTGGAATTTAGAGATGTACCATGTCTCATGTATCATTGCAACACAATCCTTATATCGTGAAAGTGAAATTCTCTCTTCCTTAAAAATACAATCAAACCATCCAAATAAATAACAATATTATTATTATTGAGATCACTAAAGTATATTTATCCATCACTCTTTGAAGTGTTGCACCCACATTGATAAGACCAAAATGTTTGCAGTAATATGTACAGGTTTGGAAGGAATCATGAATGCCTTTTTGCGTTTCTTGTCCTAAAATATAGTAATCTAAGATAAATATGTTCACCTTTGTATTTCTCAATGCAATTTTTATTGTTACTCATTATCTGTTTGATAATAACTATTGAATTACTTATAAGTTTAGACCTTTCAATAACTACAATGATTTGTTGATTATGTTATTCACTTAGTCAAGGGAAACCAAGAATGGTTAAGGCAACCAAGAAATATATATTTATTGGGTCTCAAGTATTTTTAAGACTATTCAATGGGCTCAACTAAATAGCCATCCTCTCCTCTAATTAAAATTGTGAAATGCTCTTTTTGGCTAGGTCACCGTGAGATAAAAAAAATTTATTAAATTGAGAGTGGAATTATATTTCACTTTTAGACTTTTAAATTATTTATTTGGTATGGGTTTTTATTTTATTAAAAAATATAAATTATTTCTTAGGTTCTCAAATCTTATGTTATTATCCATGCTATTTTTTTAGAAATAATTCATTTGAAAAGTTAGTAATCATATCTTGTCCTCTAAATAGTAATTAATTGTTAGAATTGTGAAACAAGCACAAAACCACAAGTCACAAGATCAAACAACAAACTAATACACCTTCCACGCAAGAGATCTGTAAACAAGAATTGCTATATTCATCAACAAGGAAAAGTTATAGAAGAAGCTTTCAAGAAGATTTGAAAGCCGTGCTATTTTCTGTGAATAATATTTGAGAAGATTTACAATGAGAGTTGAATGCCTATAAGAGAAAATCCCTAAATGAGAGAGGGATTAGATCATGACAAGTGTCAACATCACATGAG